>CAUYRT010054558.1:0-19917 GCA_963574885.1 Lepilemur ruficaudatus | reverse complement strand
GTAAAATATTTGCATCATTTAGAATAGCAAACAAAGATAGGAAAAAGCACAAGTGCCCATCAGTGAGGGACTGAAAAATTTACTGTGATATGTTCACAGGATGGAATAATATTCCATGCTAAAAAAGAATGAAGATGTTTTATATCTCTGTGGAAAGCCCCCTGAGATACATTATTGACTGGAAAACAGCCAGCTGCAAAATAGCGTAACTGTATGCCTCCTTGAGTCTAACGAAGGGGGGAGGGAATAAGGATTATACTTTCGTGTCGCTGGTTCTTCATACCAAAGCACCGAAAGGATGCAAAAGAAACTGACAAAAGGATGACCTACGTGTGAAGTAGACAGAAACAGAGTGGAAGTCAAAGTTACATTTCTTAAGCTCAATTTTATTGGGTTGTTTCCATTTTGGGGCCATGTATCTATATTACCTATTTAAAACCAAACTTTAATAAAATTTAAAAAGAAAAGAAAAACAACACAACATCGCTTTAAAGAATATTTGAAAATATATCTGCTACTTGTAAAAAAGCTACTTGTTTAATTAACAAAGCCATTATTTTTTTCCAAAGAATATCGGTTGATGTAAAAAGCCGTTTCATGGTCCTGAATTTGCTCGGTGGAGTTCCGACTACTTAGGAAGCTTGTGAAAAACGCAGATTTCTGAGTAGTCTTTGTGACCTATTGAGTTAAAGTCTCTAGGACTGGGCTTAATAATTTATATTTAAATAACCAAACAGAATCCTTCTGGGCATTTCTGTCACAGTGCCTGCGTTGGGACCCACAGCTTGTCCCCTGACTAGAACAGAGCAGGGAGAAGCCCTGGAGAACATCAGAGAGCTGTCTAGGGGTGCCACGAGCAGGGTGCCAGGGAATGGCCCTTAGAATTTAGGGAAAAAAGGGAAGAGGAGCCTGTTCATTTACCTTATTAATAGTGACAGACCTCACAATACTCTACCAAATGCCCGAAGGAGAGGTCGATGGCTTTCATCCACTGGAAGGTGGCAAGGCCTCTTCTTTATTACCTGTCCTCAGTAGGGAACATAGTTTATTTTATTTCCACATGTTTTTCTGTCTTATTCACCCCTTTTGCCTATCAACAATTTACCCTCTAAGCTAGTTTCCTTTTAATCACCCAGCTGGGGCCTTCGCCCAGACTGGCCTTACCAGTAATAACAACCGTTGGTCTTGGCATCATAGTTTCTTTTAATCCTGACGGAGTGTGGCCCAGTTTTGCTATGCCCAAGTGCGCGTGGAGCGTTTTTTTTCTCTTAAAGGGGCATAGACGCATTAGGCAGGTATCAAGTTGGAGTCATTCATCAGCTCGGCAGCAGGGGGCGGCCTTTCCTTACTTTTTGGCCCCACATCTGCGATCTGAGCTTGGCCACTTGAGGGGGCGAGAAGAACGTGCAGAGGCTGGAGGGGTGAGCCCGGGAAGCAGGGTTACCCCTGCGCCTTTCTCAAGGTGCGCGTTGGGGGAAACATGCAAACAACATTTTATACACGTGCAATTCTCGAAAGCTTTCCAGTATGTTAACAGGCTCATTTCAACCTAAATTTTTTCTCCACTCGCAGTTGGGGAGCTGAAACCTGAAGAGGCTAAAATGAGTGGCCCAGTGGTCAAGAGCTAAAACCTCTACCCAGGACTCCCTACTTAGTTCCGGGGCTCTGGCAGGTGCCACCACACTGTGCCGGGGCCCCACGGATCAGCGAAGCCCACCTCCTGGAGCCCACTGCTGGGCGTCCACCATAGCGTCTATGCCTAAGAGACTGGGGGCGGGTCACTAAGCCTCCTAAACGCGCAGTCCCCTTATCTGTAAAATGAGAATAATAATAATAATAATGATGATAATAATACCTACCTCATGGGGTCGTTGTGAGAAGTAAATGAGATAGCACCTGTGAAGGTTTATCATGGTGCCTGGCTAGGGATAGCGGAAATGTTAGTTGCTGTTATTCACAGAAATACTGGCCCAGGGATGTCTCCCCCACATTGGTTCTGAAGTCTCAGCATGCACCAGAATGACCTGGAAGACTCGTTAAAATGTGGGCTGCTGGGCCCCAACCCAGAATTTCTGACTCAGTAGGTGTGGGGGTAGCATTTGCATTTCTCCTGAATTCCCACGTGATCCTGTTACTGCTGGTCCAGAGACTACTCTTTGAGAACCATTCCTCTGGAAGGTTCTTTCTTTTCTCAGTCCGTTTCCTTCCACTCCTGCTTCACATTTTGTCCCTTCCACCCCTAGGTGCTTATTATATTCCAGGCTTTGTTTAATCACTGGAGATACCCCCAGAGGAGCTCACAGGAGAGCGACACGAGGGACACAGCCATTGCTCCTACATGGCTCGAGCAGGACAGTGGCTGAAGCAGGCGGGGACAGAGGAGGACTCCGGACCCAGACCCCAGAGCCAAGGGGGCCAGCACAGGGATGAAGGGAGGAGGAAGAGACCAGAAAGACTTTTCTGAAGAGGGTGAAAGGGAGGTTAGGAAGGGCATCCAGTCCGAGGGAGCCCTAGCGTCCAGGGACAGAGGCCTGGGGTGTCGGGCTTGCTGGGTGGCCCAGCAGGACTCAGGACAATGGAGGGGAGCGGTGCAGGAGACGGGTGGGGAGGTCCCAGGCAGGATGTACTGGCAGGGGCAGAGCCAGGAGGATCCTGCGTTTCCCTAGGAGCTTGGATTTCACTGTGAGCGCCGCGGGAGGTTGGGAAGTCATGCTGCATGCAAGGCAGCCTTCAGGAGGAACCCCTCCGGAGGCATTGAGGGGACTGGGTGCTGGTGACAGGGGTCTAGAGAGGTGTTGAAGATGAGAGCTGACAGACTCATCATCCCTCAGAGCACAGTTGGAGCAGGACGTGAGACAGGGTAGAGAAAGCAGGGCTTTGGAGCTGGGCATGGAGGAGTCAAACCCCAGATCGGCCATCTGCTGGGTGTGGCATGTGGGTTAACTAACAAGCTGCTCTGAACCTGCTTTTTTACCTGCCTCTGGAGTAATGGCCCACCCCAGAGGGGAGAGAAACTGAATGTGAAAATGTCTGTAAGGCTCTAGGGATGGTGTATATGTATTGGTATTATTATGTGGGATGAACAAATGGTGGATTTCTCCGAAGCACGAGAGATGCAGACCCGGGGATTTCTCTTCTCCCCTCCAGACACTGGAGCACATTGTTGGCCAGCAGGGCCAGAGGGGCCTTCTCGAAGCAGGCCGTCTGCCTGTGGAAGGGGCGTGGGAGACGCCAGGCCTGGCGGCACCAGGCTTCCCTGGTCTGTGCATCCGTGTAGGCAAGGGCGGCAGTGAGGTCTTGCAAACCGGAGCTGACGTGTGCACGCACTAGCACATCCAAGACCCACAGAAGTACCCAGGTCAAGAAACCTCTTCAACGCCAACTTTCTGAGATGTATTTTTCTCTAGAAAACAGCTCCTTGCACCTTGCTTGTCATTATATTTTGGATTCCATCTCTTTGTATGCTGCTAATCTAGTGTACCATGAACACGTTCTGGGAGTGAGAGATGAGCAGAGCCCCCTGAGGGGCACAGCCCTGTCTCACCTCAGAAAGAGGGTGTTTCCCAGAGGGAGGGAGCTGGAGGGAACCGGCACAGACACTGGCAGTGAGCGCAAAGTCATGTCTTTATTGGCATCGTGACCACGGGGGGACTGGGGGACTTTAGCTGTTGGCAGCTATGGTTTCATTAATCCAGTCCACGTAGTTGCACACCTTGGTATAGACTCCAGGCTTGTCCTTCAGGGCACAGCCATCGCCCCAGGAGACGATTCCCTGGAGCTGTCCGTTGCAGACCACAGGGCCACCAGAGTCACCCTGAAGAGAAGGAGGGACGAGTTGCATGAAGAGGGAGACGAGGAGGAACACAGCTACGCTTACTTTGAACCTGTTCCGGTCGGCTGTGTGGCTCCACACCCTTGTCTGTGTGGCCCACTCTCTGTTCTTACTAAGGAGACAACACGAAGTCCAAGCAAGCATTCCTCCCTTCCTCGGGGTATAAGGGGGTCAAATCACCTGGCAGGAATCCTTGCCACCCTCAAGGAAGCCAGCGCAGATCATGTTGCTGGTGATCTCCCCGGGGTAGGCGGCCTGACATTCGGCGTCACTCAGCAGGGGTGCGTTCAGGCACTGCAGCTCGTCAGGGTAGTCGGCTTTGAGGAGCAGGAAGAGATCAGGAAGAAGAAATGTAAGTCAGACCAGAACGGGGGACAACAACCTAGTGCTGAACCCTGAGGGCTGCCCCAGGAGAGGACTCCAGGAACGCAAGCCCCAGTTCCCAGAACGATCGCTGCTGCACCCCTCCCCAGACGTGATCAGGGCAAGGTCTCTATTTGTCCTCTCTGGATTCCAGGAGCCAACTCCTTGAAACCCTGCATCTCTCTGGCACCCGGTACAGAGCCTTGTGCTCAGTGGACGCTAGAAATGTGTTTGTGGCCTGGAAGCAAAAGCGTTCAAGTTCAGGAACATGCTTGGTTCTGGAACACGTGAGGACGGAGGGAGGTGGGGGGACGAAGGGTCCCACTCACCGCCGGAGCTCAGGGTGTTGCCCCAGCCGGAGATGAGGCACTCGGTGCCGGCAGCAGCACAGGCGCTGGGCAGGGAGATGGTGGACACCCGGGTGTTGATGACGGCGGATGAGGACAGCTTGATCAGCATGATGTCATTGTTCAGAGTCTGGGAATTGTATTTGGGGTGGCGGATGATCTTGGCTGAGTTGATGAACTGCTCGTTCCCGTCCTGGACTTCGATGTTGTGCTCCCCCAGCCTCACTTGGATGCGGCTGTCGGGAGGGGAGGCACAGTGAGGCCTTCTCTCCGCAGCCTGCGGCACCCACCCTGCGCTCTTCTCAAGCCTCCTGCTCACGGCCACCCCGGAGGCCTGGGGTGGGGTGTATGGCGGTATCTCGAGGGGCAGTGCATCAGTGCACGTGTGAGACCCAGGACCTCTCTGCATCCGAGGTGGGTGGTGGGGGGTGTGGGGTGAGCAGAGGGATCCACCTGGGGGCTGCCCTCAACCTGCATTCCCGCCTCCTTTCCCACACCCTCTCGTGCACCCAGCGCTGTGGGCACAGAAGGACCACTTGAAACTTCCCAGGCATTCTTCATCCTCCGTGGCCCTTGTTTGCAACACACTGACTTCCACTCCCTTCCTTCTTGGCCTGGTGAGTGCCACCATTCTGCATGATCGAATCCAATGGGCCCCCAAGTGTGGCCCCCAGGACCTGCAGTACCAGTGTTACCTGGGAACTTGTCAGAAATGCAAATTCTTGGTCCCTCCCCAGACCTCCTGCATCAGGACCTTGAGGATGGGACCCAGCGATTTGTTTTAACAAGCCCTGCGGGTGGCTCTAATGAACACTCAGGCTTGAGAACCCCTGGTGCAGGCAGTCTACACCGCAGAATTACCAGAGGTAGAGAGTGTTAAAGACTCACCCATATTCACAGCCTCTTCCTGAAAATTCTGAGTAAATTGTCCTGGGATAAGACCCAAGCATGAGCTTTTTTTTCTCTTGCTGTTTCTTATGTGGTTTTTAATGTGCAGCCAACCAGCAAGAGGTGCTTTCCCAGTGGCCCTTACCACCCCTGAATAATCCCTCTCTGCTTTTATGACCCACGGCCCTCGCTGTTGCATGGGTTTGGATGGGCCTGCAAGGCTTCCTCGAGGGCCCCTCTTCACCTTGGGCTTTGGCACCACAGCTGCTGCCATCGGCTTCTCCATCACTGTCCCCTTATCTTCCCCGACCTCCGAGGACCCCACACTCTGAGGGGGACTGGCTGTGGCTTCGTGGCCAGGGGCCCAGCACTTACTACTTATAGCAGTGAGCTGCTGACACCACCCACTGTTTGTTGATGAGCGAGCCACCACAGAAGTGGTAGCCGGCGTTCAGGGACACCTGGTAGGGGACAGAATTCTCCTCGCAGGTGTAGCCCCCGACGATCTTGTCATCGTCGTCAATGGGCACAGCAACTGGAGTGGAGACAGGGAGGGAGAAGCCAAATTAGCAGGATGTTGGAGCTGGAATCCCCAGCCCTGTGCCTGGCTCATGCTAACTAGGGTTCCTAGGCAGGCACAGTGATGCCAGGCAAAGGCGGGGCACTACCTTTCCCAGGGGGTGTCACAGGAGGCGGCTGCCGAAGTCTCTGCATGTCTGTAGAGCACACCCTAGGGGCTCAGCCCTCTCCTGGGGGCATCAGGCTGAGGACAGAGAAATGTCCTCACGATGCTCTCTGTGGGATAGGAGTTGGCATGTGGTCGTCTCACCCACTGGCTACTTTTCTCTGTGGGTCATCACTGGTCTGCTCCCCATGGCTGTTTGAGCCCCAGATTGTCAGGATGGTTTGACCTGGCTAGGAAGCCTGGCTGTACCCAGCTTCTCCATAGCTCAGTACAGTGAGGCCAGGGTGGCAGGCAGTCCCCAGACCCACTTAGGCAGGACACAGGTAGGCATTGTTACTGGCGAATACCACAGTGATTCTTAGCCTTGGCGGCACACCTGGAAATGTTAAAATCACCTGGGAAGCTTAAAAACTCAATACACAGGCTGTACCCCATACAAACAAAGTCAGAATTTTTAGGGGTATGGCTCTGGCATGAGTATTTTCTCAACCTCCCCCTGTACATTTTGAGATTACGAGCAGCTGTGCAGCTCTAGTGGCGCTATCCCAGAGCTGCCTGACGCAGCTTTGGGCCTGCAGCTTCCTCTCCTGGCAGCTCCACCTGGTGTCCCTCTCCAGCTGCCACCACAGCCTCGCTGTGGATGAACGATGGCGGTGGGGGTGGAACTGGGGAGGGGGTGAGAGGGTGGGAGTGGAATCAGGGAGGTGAGAGAGTTGAGGCTTAAAGAGAGCCCAGGGCGGATGGGAAGGAGAGGTGGTAGTCAGGGGGCTAGAGCATCGGAGCACAGGTGAAGCGGGGAGGCAGCAAGAACAGTGGGGCACGTGTCTGCCAGGGAGGGCGGGCGTGGCCTGAGGCCAGGCGTGGGACTCACCGGCGGCCCCCACAAAGGCGAGGATCAGGAGTGCGTTCATGGTGGTGGAAGTGATGGAGCAGGTGGTGGAGCGCCCGTCTTTATACCTCCGGCAGGCCAAGCAGAGGTGCATGGGAGGCGAGGGCCGCCACTCCTCCCAGCACAAACACACCTGCAGCTTTCCCCTTCCCAGGCTGTTGCATCAGTTCTGCTGTGTTTGCCCACTCTGTGGATTTGCGCCTGGCAGGCGATAAGGAAACTTCCCTTCTGAGGGCAGGGAGCGAGCCCGGCTGATTCCTGGAAGGATGCTGGCATGGGGAGACAGGGACGCCGAGTGGCACAGCTGGCTTTTCTTAGGCAGAGGAGATGGGGTTAGGAGGAGGGAGAATGGCCTGAGTTTCAGAAATCCTCTGGCCTGTTGGAAGTGTATGTAACTTACTTTAAGGAAGGGCTGGTGCTGGCAGCAAGCTTGGCTTCTCAGTGTCCTGGAGCCTCCAGGAGAGGAAGGACATCCGTCCGAGGCTCTTGCCTCTGAGCATGAAGACCCTTCTCTCCAGGCTAAACCACGGGGCAGGAAGGTCAAATCCAAGGCTTTCGTGTCCACAAATCTAACACCAGCAGGTGATGAGAAGGAGACGCAGCGTTCCTTAGGAACCTGGGCTTTCTGCTGGCTCCTTCCTACTGAGGCCTATGGATGAGGAGAGTGTCAAAGGAGCAGGGGTGAGGGTTAGGTTGGCACTTACCCAACACATTTTGGAAGATGGGAGACCAATGTCACATTCCTCTTCTTCCTCGATGTCAGGGCATTTCTCTCTCTCATGTGTGTCCTGTTATGGGTTTTCCTTAAGCAGCCTCATTCTGCACTCAAGGTGATGAAAACTGCCCCCACCTGCTAGGGGCTGACAGTCTGAACCAGAATTACGTGCCCCAGATCAGACATCAGAGCGAGTTTGGACGGTGGTAGGTCGGGGTTAGGATCAGAGAATCAGCAGTAGGTGGAGAGATGAGCACGTGGCGGAGGGATTGTGTGTTGGGTTTTATAAGCAAGACGTGGGGGCTGGGTATGGAATTTTCTATTTTAGATACGGTGAGATTATGCTGGGCACAGTACAGAGTGACTCTTCCCGGAAAGGATCTCCATTTGGAACCGGCTGTGGTCAGCAAGACACAGCCCTGTAGTTCACTGAGGCACAACCTGGCCGAAGGGGTGTAGAGAGACAGGTGGTGTCTGTGCTTGTGTCTAACGTGAGCCGATTGGAAGAGCTTTCACATGAGGATGCTTCTCCTCTGCGACGCTCAGCTCAGGCTCGGTGAGGGGCAGGAGTGGGCAGAGCTCACGTTTGAATTCTCTGAAAGGCAGGAAAGGAGGAATGTTCTAGGGATGGTGAACGCAGTGAGAAAAGCCCATAAATCTATGGTGGAATGGGAGATGGCAGGTGGGCTGGAGGGAGGCAGCACATGGAAACTGGAGTGAACGGCAGAATGCCAAAGCGTGGTTCATGGGTCTGGGAGGGACACGTAGGGCATCTCTGCTCCATTTCCTGGTGTGGCTGCCACACTGGCTTCTCTGCAGCCAGAAGAACCACCACTCAGAGCTCCCACCTCTCCACCCAGCACCCCTCTAATTTCTGATGTGCTCACGCTTAACTGGGAATACTGTTCCATTTGTACGGTGCATGGCAGCTTTTCAAGAGCTTTTACATAGGCAACAGCGGTCTGTGGCTTTTCATCAATGCCAAGTTTCACAGTTGAATTTTTCACAAACCTGCTAATTGTGAGGTGTGCAGAACAACATTGTTCTCACAGAAGAAGAGACTTAGAAAGATTCTGTCTTGCCCAAGAATGCAGCTGTAAAAGTGTTAGAGCTGACCTCAAGGCCACAGGAAGACACGGAGAGCATTGGGAAATGTGGAGTTGCCACAGGAGGCACTAAAGGAAAGCTTATCCAAGGTCAAGCCAGAGGTCCCCGGTGGGCAAACTGTACATCTGGATCCTTCCTGGTACTTTTCTTTCTGCAGAAATGGAAGATTGAATTAATCCTGCACCTGGCACCTTATCTCACAGCCTTGCCCTGCCATGGCCCCAGGCCCATTCACACCGTGACTGCCACGCCTCTCTGCTCACGGGTAACTGGCAGAGTCCAAGGTAGCCAGGTTGCGGAGCACTGATATAGGGACTTTTCTCCTGATGTCACTAAACATGCTGTTTTGTTTTGTCCCTTGTTGTGGGGTCATCACAGATCTCCCGTCTTAGAGGAAAAGGAGAAACTCTTGCTCTGGCATCTCTAGGTAACAGCATACTGGGCAGGTGCACCCAGATCCTTGGCAGAAGATGGGAAATCATTTTGGAAATGTCTAAAAGGAAACTCCCAAGAACATGAGAGTTTTCTGTATCTAAAGCTCAAAGACTAGCTTCTTCTGATAATTTGCACTCCTGCTTAAAATAAACTATCACATCCACAGCATAGTCTGAGGTCAGCCTTCTTCCAAGTAGAAGGACTGGCCTCACAGGCAGAGAAAACAGCTGCGGTAGATACTGTCATCTCACACCTTCGGCTCGGGTGTGCAGGACGGGCTCAGGTCCAGCTGCCCAAACGCCATTTGGATGTCTGTGCCATTCCTGGGACTGTTCATCCTGAACTCTGTTCCTTTGCTACATCCTCCTGGCTCATACCCACTGCTGAGCATATCAGACCACTGTTCTTTGATGCCGGTAACAGCGACTAGTTTCTGTGTGCTGACTATACACCAAACATCCTGTAAGTCTTTCGTGGACCTTTTTTGTTTTTCATTTTGTCATCACAACCACCTGTGAGGTTGCCCATTTGACAGAGGATCAAATGGGTTAGTTGTGCAGACGGGATTTAAGCAGAGCAGGCTGACTCCAGCGCCTGCGTCCTCTGTCGTGGGGCGTTCAGCTTCCCTCCCTCTTCCTTGGGCCTTGGGGGCCTTGGTGCAGCCTCACTGGGGTGGCAGATGGAAGATGCTGTTTTCTCCTTTTTACAGAGGAGGAATCTAAAGCTCAGAGGTTAAGTGACATCTCCAAGGTCACTTGCCCAAGGCACGCAGAGGTGGCACAGAACCTGTCCTATTCAAACCAAGTCCATCCCCTTCATGTCGCTAGGTAGAGGAGTCTTTTAGACCTCCCAGTAGTCTGAAAAGCATATTTTTGTCAGATTGCAAATCACTATTTTCTTTTTCTTTTACACTTTCTTTAACACTGTCTTCTCCTACACCAGCCAGATCAGGTCTACCTCCCTCAGCATCCCCGTGGGTCCCAGGATCCTTCGCCATTCTCCTGCCAGACTGTCAGATTCCAGGCTGTCTCCCCCAACTCTCCCAGCTCCTTTATTTGTCTGTTATTTCTTTCTAAGCTATGTGTCTTCCCCATGGCCCAATTTCTCTTTATCCAATAAGGAATTGTTTGCTTGAATATCTCATCCTGGGAATGCCTGAATCGGGGTAGTGGAGGGAGTGCTTGGAAGACAGTGCTCTGTGTTTGCTCTGGAGGAAAATTTGAATCGTAAGGCAGGTGCGGGGCAGGATGTGGACAAGGCGATCAGCTTATACCTCGAAGCCATGGAAGACGTGCAAGTTGTATGTCCAGAGGGAAGTTCCATTCGCAGATTTATTTATCCTTCAGGCTTCTGTAGATAGGTGAATGGGGAAGTCTTTACCAATTGAGGCTAAATTTAAATTACCTAAAGACAGACTGATTGCTGTAATGTCACGGTGAGTCTCTCTGCTCACCTTTCAGCCACTCCTTGTCCCTCCCTCATTGGGCCTATTAGAGCTGCTTGCATCACTCCAGAGTCCATGCATGGAGGCAGGGGACAGCCAGGATGGAGTCCTAGAGAAACACCCACGTGGGCTGTTGTTACTGTAACGTCTATGCCTTGTTCCATGATACTCGGTTTAATAAATGACGTGTGGATCTGTTTTTCTAAATCATACTAGATCTAGACTGAGCCCCACAAGCCAGGTCGGGTGACACGTCCAGTCCACTGGGCTCCCCACACTCTCATTTGACTTACAGAAAGTCTAGACTGTGTCATCCACTTGGAAGACAGCTGATTGCTCAGCTGTTTCTTCTAGGTCAGTGTGGCCAGGAGGATCTTCAAAGGGCTCCCAAGGCTCGAAACAGGGCGCTCAGTCCAACAGGCATGGACATAATTCCATCATGGGGACATTCCACCTCAGGGCCACCACGTTTGAGCAGGTTCTGGGCTTTGCCTCTCCGGAATCTGCAGCATCTGTGCTGTTTCCCAGTCTTGGGGAAGGCAGCAGAGGGAGGCTGGCACACATCACTGTATGCCTTTCTACTCACATACAAGGTTTATGTAATTGTCAAGCTTGAAATGTTTGTTCCTTCCTGTTAAAATAATCTAATCAATTTCTTTACAGGTGTAGACAGCCTGAATTCAAATGCCTTTGAAGAGTTTTCATCCGGGGAAGTCCACTACTGCTTGACACATTTTTATCTTCTAAATCATGTTTATTTATCCAATAAATATTTACTGAATTCTTGTGATATCCAGGAGTTCTCCTAGGCTGTAAGGGAGCAGTAGTGAAGAAGATAGAAAAGACCCTTGCTTTCAAGGCATTTATGTGCACGTGTGTGTCCACGCACGGGTGGGGAGGTGTAGAGATGGGAGACAGAGAATAACTAATGTGTGTGTACATATTTACACACACACTTGATTCCAGACGATGGTGGTTGGGTGTTATTAAAATAGGGCAAAGTGATAACATGGGGTGATTGCTGAGGTGCTGTGTTAAACAGGGTGGTCAGGAAAGGTCTCTGTGGGGAGATGGTACATGAGTTAAGACCTTAATAAAAGGAACCTGCCATGTGAAGGCAGAGTTAGGAGGACTTTCATTGTTCCCTTCTGAGTCTATAACAGAAATAAATCAACATGCATATCCAACTGCTTTTCTAAATGAAATAACTCTAGCATATGCCATTAGTTGGGATTGTAAAAACTGGTGAGATGAAGGATGGTCATCATACATTGAAATATTCTTACAAAAGTTAATGTAATGTGTACTTTTTGACATGAAATGATATTCATGAAATATTAAGAAAATAAATTCTAAGACATTATATATTGTATCACCTAAGTTTATTAAAAACAAGTACTTTTAATTTTTCTCATTTTAGTAATTTGTATAGTTTATAATGCCATGCATTTTTATGTGATTAAAGTAGCTTGAAGAGAAACAATTATAGCAACTTTTCAGAAAGAGTAATACCTAACCTTGAGGAAAGAATTACTACTGTAAGCTTTTTACAGTGGGAAATAAATTGAGCTAGTAACTACATTAATTGCATGTTTTGTCTCCACCAGGCACAGTGTTATGTGCTTTACATAGATAATTTCATCTCATTATTATAACAAACCCCCATTTACAAAATCTCATTATTATCCTTATTTTCTATATGAGAAATTAAGGCATAGAGAAATTAAGGCACAGAGAAATTGTGTAACTTGTTGAAGTTTACACCTAGTGATAAAGCAGAAGAACCAAGCTCCAAACTCAGGTCTGTCTCTTGACAGAGTTCAAGTTCCTACCTGCAGTGCTTTACTGCTTTTAAGTAGACAATTTTGCTGGAATATAGGAAGGTGCTCCATAATCCAAGGCTCTACTGCAGGTGAATTGGTTGACTTCTTAGGGTTATGGGAGCATAAGGCAGGAAGTTAAGGTAGCACTGAACCCATTAGCTACAACAGGTCCGCGTGACTTCTGTGGCCTAGACAATCTGTGTGTGGATGCTGAAGAGGAACCCCTGGACATTGTGCAGGACGAGGAACTAGATGGGAGTCACTCCTTTGTGAAATCAGGGTACAGGAAGAGCTATACACCTGGTGAAAAGACAAACTAGAAAAATAATCCCAGAAGCAGTTAACTAGGAATATTATTTATCTTGGCCTTGGCCTTGGGTGGAGGATTTAAAAAAAAAATCCTGTGAATAGTCATCATCACCTAGCAATCAGCCCATTAGGGGTTGGGATAGACACTGTAAGAAGATGCACATTGAGAATTATAAAATAAAGTGAGGTTAGGTCTATAGCATCACAATTGTGTGACAGAGGCAAACATGAATGTTTCCTGGAAAAACTACCTTTAGTCCAGGATTTAAAGAATTCTCAAACATAAATTCACAATATCATATTACATAATGCACAGGGAAATGAGCCACCCTGAGTGAGACTCAGCAGACAACTAACAAGAAAACCAGATGCGAAGAGGCATTGAATGTTGGCATTATCAGCTAAAAATTTCAAATACATGTTTACTATCTTTAAGAAATAAAATAATTTAAAAACACAAAAGGAGTAAGATGGTTTCAAAAATGGCCAGTCATATTTATAAAAGAGCCAAGTGGATTTGCTAGAAATGAAAATTAGTATAATTTAAATAAAGTCTGTTGAAAGGTTAAATTAGAGGCTTATTGGAGCTAAGATGTGAATTAGAAAACTGCACAGTAGTTTTAAAGGAATTAACCAAAATGAAGCACAGAAAAGCAAAAAGAGGAAAAATATAACGGAATAGGTAGAGATTAGATGATAGTGTGAAAGTTGAACATAGGCTAGATCTATATATCAGGTCATCTCTCATTCTATAAAATGAGGACAACCAGATTTACAGATTGAAGTTCCAAAATTCTGAAAGGATTTCCCTTCACTAATACTTTTCAGAACCATACTTGTGCTAGACTGTAATGATCATTCCAGGATAAAACGCAGACCCGCCCATGAAACCTTGAATATGGTAAGGGTAGAAAAGTAGGAGTGGGTACCATGGGACTTTGAAACTTGCTCTTGAAATTGAATTGTGCCTTCTTTCAACTGTGCTTGAGTCTGGTCTTGATTATACATTTCCCATTTAATAACAGAAGGCTCTGTGCATGTCTAGCTTTACAGTTTTGCAGATCAGGTAACACCAGGTTCTGAATGCCATGATGAGGCATTAAGTAAAGAGCCAGAAGCAGTTTCTCAGAGGAAGAACAGTTGCTAGCAGGTAGAAGAGAGTATGGCTTTGCACCCAAACTCTACATCTGCCTGCAGAACAGTTCTCCAGGCAGCTTTAGACAAACCCAGTCCCCCCTGCCCACCTTTTTCGCTTATAGTTGTCAAGAGTAACTGTACCATGTGCCAGGAATACAATATCCTGAGATCAAGAGGAACCGGCCAGGACAGCTTGGGCCCTGTTCCAGTCCCTCCTAGGAACAGGATGTCATGTTGCTCCTGGGGTATGAAACCCAGGGTGGGCTACTTTCTGGAGTACCTCAGCTACGGTGCAAGTGGGCAAGCACAGGTGAGATTCCATCCACCCTGGGCAGCTTTCTGGAGACTTGGAGGACTGGCTTTCTTTGAATCCTAGGCCTCTGCTGTTCCTTGATGGCTGTCTGTAATAAACCCTCTCCATGGGACTTGTGTGTGCGAGTGTTCTGTCTCATCAGAATCAGGCAAGTAGTAAAAGTGCAGCCCAGGATGCAGTGGGCTGAAGGGTAGCCAGGGCACAGTGAACTTGCCTTGTGCTGCCTTGTGATTCTCTTATTGGGGAATGGCAACGGCCCCACAGAGCATCCCTATCTGCCATAGACTCTTCAAGGACAACTGAATCTGTCTGGTCTATGGACCAGGCAGCAGGAAGCTTTCATCACAGGCTTGTTCTGCTATAGAAGAACCCTCTCTTGCACTGGCCCCTGCTTTACAGCTTGCACCATAAATGGAATAGAGTAGCACCCTCAAATGCAGTATGTGCAACGCCCAATTCAGAGTCCAAAGAAGATGAAACATTGCACCTCGCTAAGCACTGCACCTCCTTCTCCATGGTGGATATAGAAGGTGCAGTAGCTTATTTCTTACTTTACAGGGGGTATTCCAACATGCCCCAGACCTCTGGACCACTACAAAGCTCACCAACGTGGCAGACTCCTGAACTTTGGCAGATTTTATGTTGGTCTGGCCTGGATGTGTCATGTGGAGCCATCTAGAATGCCTTATAATTCCTGGTTGCTAAGAACAATCAACATGTCATCAATGCAATGGACCAGAATCATTTCAAGATGACTAAGTTCCTTCCAAGATACATTATGAAAGAAAACAGGCTAAGTACAGCCTTGAGATAAATGCTATTGCTGACTCTGCCACTTGAAGGCAAACAGTATTTACTATTTCTGAGCATCCTTCTGGAAGAAAATTTCCCCTCAGCTTTCCAGGACTCACTCTTCCTGTTGGTGGCTGGAGCCCTCCAGCTAGTCCTACAGATTCCCTCCTCATCCCCAGTCTGCCCACCCACAAAACACACAAGCAGCTGTCTCTGCCCAAGAGCTGTGGTTTCCTCCCTCTGTCCCAACCCGGCAGGATCCTCAGGCTCTTCTGAGGTTAGGGTGGGAGGAGGGAACTGAGGTTCTTGCTCAGATCTTTGATCTGTGCCCAGCACTGTGTCTCCAGCGCTGCAGAAGTATAAGCCGCTGTCTTCGGGGCTCACGTTGCTCACGGTCAGGTTTGAGAATGTTAGGGTTGGGCGGCTGATGGGAAACTTATCCTTGGTAAATCCGCTCTCGTATGTGGCCTCAGAGCCCTGATTTGCAGTTGCCATCATCATCAAGTTCTGTCCGGGGAGCTGACGGTACCATAACATCAAGGTGACTTGGCTATCGACATGACACTGAATCATCACTGAGGTTCCACGTTGACAGATAACTCTGCTCGGCGTTTGAGAGACGAGAACAGCGAGCACTGAGCCTAGTTCCAGAGAGAGAGAGAGACCCATGAGGACTGACAAGCATGGGGTCAGACACATGCCCAGGCAGGAACGTCTCTGCTTTCTTACGCCAATATCACCTTGGCTCCCAAAGGACCCCAGAGAACTGCTCCTCTTTGTTTTGCCAACTTCTATTCTGTCAGGATCCCCTAATCCGACATCTCCCACTCATCGTCTGACTGGTGGCTTCGGATCCTCTGGAGAGAAAGTCTCCCCGCCTCTCCGCTCAGCATTAACATTAACCTCAGACTCCCCCCGCCCCCTGAGACACGGCTCCTACCTCGTCCCAGGAGAAGGAGCAGGACAGTCCGCATCTTAAGTGACGGCCTCTCCCCTGAGAAAAGGCACTAAGACATCAACCTCAAGTTCATCTTTCTTCCCCACAGAGTACTTCCTTCCCTTCCTGCTCTGTTCCCCGCCTCTAGCAGGAGGCTGAATTTCTGCAGAATACGAAAAAGTTAGTCTTCCCCCTAGTGGAACTGTGCAGCACCATGTGTGTGCTACTCTTTGGGTATACAAGCAAACATGGGGTGCGGTACTGACTTCACAGAACTAAAGGTAAAATTTTAGAATATAAGGGAACTTTGTAACACAATATCAACTGTCTACTGGGTCTTCATGGTTGTCCCAAACTGAACTCATTGTTCATCTCCCAACACACATACATCTATAACCCAGCTCTTATTCTTCCATTTCCGTATCCCCAAAAATGTCATCTCCACCCTCTTTGCCATTTAGGCTCAAGAATTTAATAAGCTTCTCTTCTCCTCACCTACCTCATTTATCAATTCTCAAATCCAGTGCATGATATTGTATCTATTATCTCTTCCCTCATTTCGTCATTACAGTCCTCTTTTCTTTTGCTTGACTTAATCCCTGGGCATTTTTAATAAGGCTTCTTCTATTCTAATTCAGTTCAATATTGCCTATGAAACAGATCATCCCTCTGTAAAATTTGATCACAATGCTATGATCCTTTTCTATTACCAACTTATTTCTTACATTATGTAACTACCAAAACAGTTTATTTTTGCATAAAAGTGGAGCTAATTTTTTTTGATCACTTGCTCTGTGCTTGTATGTATTATTTCAGTCTTTTTATGGGTTAGGCTATTTAGACTAGTATTGTCACTCTATTTCTACAGATTAGGAAATGTAACAGATAGGACGTAGAGATCTTAAATGGACCTACCCAAATTCACATAATCTAAGAGTAAGTGACAGAACCAGGATTCAAATCCATGCCTATGCGATCCCAAAGTCCAAATGTTAACATTAATGCTATTAATTTTCTTTGTTGTTATTGTGAATTAGAGTCACTATTTCCTGGATCCCATGATTTCTCCTCTTTTTGGTTTGCTCTCTCAGTTTTCTGGGGCACACTACCCAGTAATTTCCTAAGGAAAGGTAAAATGAAAGGAAAGGTTTGGATTCTAACATAAACGAAATGTCTTTATTTGCATTGTATTGATATTGTGGGTTAGTAGAGAAATCTAAGTTGAAAATTATTTTCTTTCAGAATTTTATAGATATTTCTTGAACCATTGCTTTTTAAAACTCAGTGTTGCTATTGAGAAATGTGGTATCATTCTTCTTTTTCATTTATTTATAATTTTGATTTTTAACATTGTTCTTTGTCTTAGGTAGCTTTAGAATCATATGATGACCAGTGATCTGAAATTCCATGAAGATGTGCTTTAGTTTCAGTTGTTTTATCTTCATCAAACACTCAGTTGGTCTTTCTAAAGCTGGAGGTTTATTTTTTTTTCTATTTCTGGGAAATATTTTTTGGTATTATTTCTTTTATAATTAAAAATATCTTTTTCTTGTTTCCTTTTTATATTAATAGAATTTCTCTTGGATAGCTGTTGACTCTCCTGTGTCAATCCACTAAGTCACCTATATTTCCTTTCATGTTTTCTGGTTTTGTTTTTTTTATCTTTTTGTTCTGTTTTCTGGAATATTGTATCAACTTTTCTTTTGATTCTTATTTTAAACAATTTATTTTGACTTTCTTGAAGTTTCTAAATTTCTTCCCTAAACCATATTTCTATTCTTACTCATCTTATTCTATTTTAAGAATGAAATATTTTTTTCTATTCTCTGAGGATAGAAAGAAGTATTTATATGATTATTATTTGGAATTTTTCTTTCTTTCTTTTATTATGTCTGCTTGCCTTAACCCCCTTGTGTTTTGGTTCCCACGCATATTTGAAGCTTCTGAATGATCTAGATTATTTTGTTCCCACTATTTCT
The DNA here is from genome assembly GCA_963574885.1 of Lepilemur ruficaudatus. Lineage (NCBI taxonomy): Eukaryota > Metazoa > Chordata > Mammalia > Primates > Lepilemuridae > Lepilemur > Lepilemur ruficaudatus. The sequence goes on along the minus strand of CAUYRT010054558.1, from coordinate 1,922 downwards.
TTTTCTTAATTATATATTTATCTTTCTTTCTTAAATATTAGGAACTTTGCTTACATTCGGGTGTTTGTTTATTTGTTTGTTTGTTTGTTTATTTTGAGGCAGAGTCTCACTCTGTCGCCCAGGCTGGAGTGCAGTGGTGCTGTCATAGCTCACTGCAGCCCCAAACTCCTGGGCTCAAGTGATCCTCCTGCCTCAGCCTCCCAAGTAAATGGGGCTGCAGAGGTAAAGCCCGGCTCTCCTTCTTCATTTTTTTTACGAGCAAAGCACTGAAAACCTGACTGGAAGCCTGGTGATGTGGGTAGTACTTGTTTACTAGGAGATTTCACTTGAAGAGATCGGGCAGGGAAGGAGCCATTTTGTAAGGGACACTCAAATGTCAGTGTGTGTAAGTCTCTTTTCTGGGGATGTTCAACTTCTTCAAATAAGAATATTTTATTACACTACTGTGGGTGTATCATGTAGTTGTTGTTCTGTGCCAAAGACGGTGAGAGGTGTTGAGAGACAATTCTTCATGGGTCTCCAGCATTTCTTCACATCTTATATTAACTTCTCTTTGGATTATCTTGTCAAAACTGTTTGTATAGTGATCGGCCCTGGAAGACAGAGATAAAGTCTCCCTTCTGGGTCAGAGAGAAGATTTGTTTGCTATCCAAGATAACAAGATGAGATCTTCCTCTACCTCCTACCACCAGAGTCTGAGTGCACTGAGTCAGTCTGAGGCCATTGACAGAGGGCAAAAGAGATCTATGTTGTGTCTGTTTGTCACTGCATTTTACAGGGAATGGTGGGATGAAGAAACCCCCTTGACTATTGGTTTCCTGCTATTTCTGTTTTAATGAATTGAAATTAATTGAATAAGATCTGGCACAAATAGGAATATATTCCCCCAATTTTTCAAGCCATAAGTAATTGGCTGGGTCAATTATTAACAGAATGTTGGAAGATGAAGATCATTTGATATTAGCATTGAATTTTCAAAGTCTTCAGTTAACATACGGATTAACATCCACATGTTAATCTTGTGTATAGGATGTCAAAAAGAGTGATAAATGATGGTACAATGCATCTATAGCTGGTTTAATAGCGGTTATCAAAGAATGTTATAAAGCTCCCACAATTAATATGGCTATGTTCATTTGTCCATCACTCTGGAAGACCAGATTCTGCTCACCACCCTTCATTCTTCTACTTCAAAAAGGGAAGGGTTGAAAGTTTATTGTAAGAAATGCAAAATATCTTTGATGCTGTCTGTCTCTATCCTACCCATACAGAAGTAAAAGGTCCAGTTTTCTGGCTATGTGGGTTACACCTTTACCCTAACAGCTGGGTGTGGGAACCCATGCAGCTGAGGATGGAAATATACCACCTTGAACTCAATTATCTAATCATTTCAAAAACAATATAGACACACTGGCCTCTGCCATTAACTTACCAGCTGTGTGGCTAAGGGCAAGTTATTTAAAGTTAGGGTTTTTAAGATTTTTAATTAGGAGAAAGTAATATTTGCACATCAGGGTTGTTGTATGTTAAAATAAACTACCTGCGATATCTCAGTGCTCTTCAGAGAACGAGAGAGAGGAAAAGATTGCTTCCTTCTCTGTCATTGTTTTTGCTTCCTGCAGGAAGAGGCCATAACTTCTATCCCACCATGTTCCCGCAAAGAGCTCTGGTCATACTCCCACTCAACAAGAAAATTGATTTTCTCATATTCTTCCAAGTCACACAATTAAAAATGCTGCTTACTTGGAGATTTAGAGCAGCAATTTTACCTTCGGCAAATTTTTTGGTCTCTTAATATGATGTATCTTTATTGAAATAATGGTTTACATTTTCTGAATTCTTCACCATACCCTCATGGTAAATATTAATGATGTATTGTGTGTCTCTAAGAGTGTATTCTGTGAACTTCCCTTAGAACACTT
>CAUYRT010054549.1:0-38151 GCA_963574885.1 Lepilemur ruficaudatus | reverse complement strand
TTTTTTTTTTTTTTTTTGAGACAGAGTCTCACTTTGTTGCCTGGGCTAGAGTGCCGTGGCGTCAGCCTAGCTCACAGCAACCTCAAACTCCTGGGCTCAAGTGATCCTTCTGCCTCAGCGTCCCAAGTAGCTGGGACTACAGGCATGCACCACCATGCCTGGCTAATTTTTTCTATATATATTTGGTTGGCCAATTAATTTCTTTCTATTATTAGTAGAGACGGGGTCTTGCTCTTGCTCAGGCTGGCCTCGAACTCCTGACCTTGAGCAATCCACCCACCTCGGCCTCCCAGAGTGCTAGGATTACAGGCGTGAGCCACCACGCCTGGCCTATTTTTTCTACTTTTTGTAGAGATGGGGTCTCACTCTTGCGCAGACTGGTCTTGAACTCCTGGCCTTAAGCAATCCTCCTGCCTCAGCCTCCCAAAATGCTAAGATTATAAGCGTGAGCCGCCATGCATGGCCCCCAATCTCCCTCCTTTTGCCAATGTGCAGCATGGTGGAACTGTCTGAAAATCTAACATCAAGAAGAATCATTAGAGCCTTAGAGACCATTTGGAGACTCCTCTTGCACCAAAGTGACCTTGATGGTGGGTCCTGTGTGTCGATAATATGTACTTCTGAGTTTGAGCTATACAGGCATTGCAGAAATAGTTCAGCCCAAACACTTCAGGGCTGTTTAGTGAAAGAGTCAAGTCAAAAAGTGGTTTTCTTATTCATCACTTGGCTGCTTTGTTTTACCTGACCATGTTTGAAACTACGTGAACTTCCCTGCATTTCTCATCTTTCTCTTTATCTGATCAACCCTCCTCACTCTGCCAATTTCTTCCTCTACTTTCACCCATCCTAATAATCTCTCTCATGTTTTCCCTTCTCTCTTTTCTTTCTGTCTACCTCTCGCTCATGGGGAGGTAGGACGGAAGAAAATGAGCGGAACTACAACCATTTGGATTTCTTCCTTTTCTTCTTTTGCTTATATCATATACTTCCATTGCAGAGGCACTTTGGAAACTGCCAAGCAAATGAGGGTTTTTTTTTTTTTCCAGATGGATCCACTTACATTTTAGATAGAAGTCTAGGACTTACCTGGACATCAAGAAAATTCAAGTGAGCCTGGATAAAATGGACAAAATATCTTTCTTGTTTGACTTGCTCCTTGGCTACAAACACACCATTATTTTTATTCTTATCCATTTGGTATTTTCCTTGAATGGATCTTCTGATCTTTTGGCAAAAACAAACAAAACCCCCCAAAAGTATGAATACATAAAATTTACCTTATATCAGCCAGTTTGAACATACTCCTTGGTTATGGGAGTAAAAATATAAGGAGCACAGTTAGGAATATAATGTTATTTACTAGATTTATTAAAATGTACTTATTATTCAAGTCCTTTGGGCCATACCTACAAATGAATATTACTAATATATTGACTACAATGTCTAATTACATTAAATCTACATTTCTATTCTGTATACTTTTACATTAGCACATGTGTCTTTGAAGTTTGGTTTCTATTTTTTGATATTTGGTAAGATAATTTAATTATCTTTTAATTTATTTTTTAAAGTCCTGGTGGGAATTAGAATTAGAAGACATATTCAAGGAGATCTTGTAGAATGTGCACTCCTGGAGATAGAGAAACTCCATGAGGCCTCTCCTTACCCTCCTCTCTCCCTACAACTTACAAAGAAAATTATACCAGCAGATCTGTGAGGTTTATAGCTTCTTTTTGCTCTAAATCCATTATTCAAGTATAGAAAACATATGTGAATAGCAGTTGTAGCATGTGAAAGTTGAAAGAAAATATAGAAGTTACCTCTATTAGTTAGGATAAGCCAGGTTATGCTGCTGTAAAATGTTAGCAATAAAATATTTGTGGTTTAACAAAGCAAAGGCTCATTTATCATTCATATTACATGTTGATTGCAGGTTGGCAGGGGGATTCTGTTCTATTATACCCACCCAAGAGCCCAAGATAACGGAGGCTCTACCATGAACAAATGAACCCTGTCAAATCAGTGATATTCTCTCTGGCCACAGCAGGTGATGAGAACACTGTAGTGTCTCCTGTGGGCCATGAAATGCCCAGAAGTGGCACATGTCTCTTCTGTTCATATCTTCTTGGCCAGAACTAGTCATTTGACCAAGCATAACTACAAGCAGTATGAGAAATATAGACTTCTGTGTGCCTAGAATGGAGAGGACAGACAGATATTGGTGAGAACCAGTGACGGCCACCACATTAAAGAATTCAATTCCTTCATTTTACAGATAAGAAAACCAAGGGCTAGAAGGAGCTTTCTAAGTCACAAAGTAAGCCAGCACTAGAGGTAGCACTAAAACCCAGCTCTTTTGATGCCAGGTACTATTTTTTGCTCTTGTTTAATAGTACTTAACTCTTTTCGATATGGGAGCTGATGACACAGAAGTATTGTAGAGCTATGGAATACATGGAATAAATCATTCAGCATGAATAAAAAATGATGACCTCACTGTGATTTCCAGGCCATATCCTCTAATGCCATGATAAGGGAAGTTTTCTCTTTCTTACACAGGCAAATATGATCTACTACTACTACTAGTAGCAGTATCTTTCGTGTATCCAGAACCTTAAACTTCTCAAAGCATTTCAAACATCTTTTCTCATTTGCTTCACACATAATGTATCAGAGATAAGCAAGTTTAATGTCACTGACTTAATTTTATAGACACTCAGGGCAATAAAACAATGCGTTCATGCTCATAAAGCCAGTTAGTGGTGATATTAGGATTAGAATCCCAAGCTTTGATCTTTAAGACCAATGTAAGAGCACAAATCAATCATTTCCTCCCTTTTTCCCTGGGATTATAGATTTCCTGGTGTGAAAGGAATAATTAGGTGACTTTCTTCAAGCTCCAACAGCTTTTAATGACTAAATGAGGAGTATAATTTGACTCTTAATCTAGGATGCTTCTTCCAGATTCTGATGTTGACAAAAATGCAACACATGTTGACATCTACAAGGTGTTACATTGAGGTTTAACTTATAGCCCCAGTGCTTGGATGTCCTTTGAAACATTGCAAACAATTTTGCCTTTTTGATATCCTTAGCTGGTAAAATAGGAATAACAACTATTCTAAAAACATGAGATTATGAGAGTGCCTGTCATATTACATGTGCTCTATACATATAATACTCATCATTTGGGTATGATCAGGAACAGAGTAGGAAAGTGAAACAAAAGAAATACATCTAGCTCTACAAATTTTATTTTTATTTCTACTTCCTATTTCTGAGAAGCTATTGGGGTACTGACAAACTATACCCATAATCTATAGAAAACTCATACAACTGATAAATCTCCTTGGGTTAGGGAGGTTGCCTTCAGTTACAAGTATTAGAACCTCACTAGGACTGGGTTAATAAAAAAGAAAATGTATTAGCTCACGTAATAGAAAAGACGGGAAGAGCTAAGTGTGCAAGTGATGCTATTGGGAAACTATTTTTTATCTTTCGGCTCTGCTTTTCTTTGCATTGGCTTTGTTCTCTATTTGATTCTCTTCAAATGGCAGCAAAGATGGTTACTAGCATCTCAAAACTTGTATTTTATTAGTTTACACTCTTTGTCAGTAGTTGCATCAAATATTCCAGAGTTAATATCCATAGGTCTTGAGTGGGTCACAGGCCTGGCTATGAAAAAAGTCACCATCATTCTGATTGGCTAGGCTTAGGTCACTTGTCAACTGCTGAAACCAATGGGTGGAGTCAGACTTATTTAAACCTTAAGGACTGAGAAAGAAGAAAGGGAATGGTATCCTAAAAAAATTCAAGTGCTATTACATAAAGGGGGAATGGATACTGAACAGAGAAAAATTATAGATATCTATTTTAGTACTCAACTACATGCTCCAGCATTCAACAACTGAGAAGGGAAAATAAATTATTATAGTTAAAGGTGTCATTTTATGCTGAAAGCAAGGAGGGTTATGATGCTAAGGACAGGTGGAAAAATATGATAGATGAAATGTTTCTGATTTACCTTTTCTTTGTAATATTACATTTTCCCAGAGCTTTGCATATGTAACAGAGGTAGATAACATCTTTTGTATTTTCACTTTTTATGGAAATTATATTGGAGGGAAGAAAGTGTATATTCAGTAAAACAAAATTTCAAAGCCTTGTGAGTGATCAGTCTTCTCCAAATAAATAAATATACAGATGCTGTTTTATTCTTTAAATAAGATTATTTTTTAATCCCCAGGAAATCTCTGTCGTTCACCTTTGCTTAATCTGCAAGCAGTGGTGGTTCCAAGCACAACTATGTTTAGAATGGAAACCTTGTCTTAGTGTCCTATTTTTCTATAAGTGCCAATTACTGTTTCCTCAAGCCTGGAGTTCATGGTTGTGGGACAGCCACTTCCTCTTTCAAATCACACCCGTTTATCTGTGTGGGCAAATCCATCATTGCCATCTACTGATCATATCTGCCTTGGCTGGAACAAATTTTCTGCTGTCACACACAAAATACTCCTTACATATCGACTAAATGTATACAAACCTGCCAACAAACTATGCTTTTAAATAAACCTCACCAACTGGTATTTGCATAGCACACCCCTATTTCCCAACATCTTGCATGTAAGCCATTTCACTTGATTATTGTGGACGTTTTAGAAGCCAGGTAGGGCAGATAACAATACTATTATTCTCATATCATGATGATGAAATAGAAAACCAGAGAGATGAGGTGACCTACGCAAGCTGATATGAACAATAATTAACATGAGTCTTCAGATTCCAGACCTCAGGTTTTTCTCACTGCATCTTTTCTGAGTTTGGGTGAGGGAAGCAGCATTGGCTAGTAGCTGATGGGAAAAACTCTGCAATCAAATAACCAAGGGTTTGAAGCCTGGTTCTTCTGGTTGTTAGTTGTGTGACCCTGGGCAAATTTCTTAATCAGTTAGCCTCAAATTAGTCATCTGTATTATTAAATCATTCCATACCTCATAGGAGTCTTATGATAATTAAATAAAATAATACATGTGCAGTGTTTAGCAGGGGCTTTGTATATCATTCTTGCTTCAATATGCCAGTAATTCTTGTTATACACCTCTAGATGCAGATTCAACCTGCATTCACGAGAGACATAAAGAACTAAATCATTCATCTGGATTGTGCCAAACTTCTGTCTCTATTAACTGTATCTTTCGAGCATGGGTGAAAGGTGAAGGAGAATTGCCTCAATCGGCTGTTCACCTCACTATGCTCAACTTCTAAGTGCTTTTCTTCCCATTCTGATGATCCACCACAAAGCCAAGTATATACTATAAGGATTCAAAAGATTATAAGGGTAAGACTATTTTGTATATTCTAGGAGACAAATGTAAACTCTGCTATTTGAGTAAATAATTAAGTTTAGGCATGTAAACAAAGCAAAACAAAAACACCCATTTGAGTCTTTCTTCTTAGAGTAAGCTTCAAGTAAAGTATTTTTCCTATTTTGCTTTGTTTTGAACTTTCTTCAATTCATACTGCATTATAGATTTTTCCCAGTGTTAGTTTTATGAAAGATAAGCCAATTATTTCTATACAACTCCAACACTGGTTCATCTGCAAGATTGGCTTTGAATATAGAAATGGTAAAACATCAGTTTCATTTGAGCAGACCCTGATCAGCAGGTGGTTTTGTAGAGTGAAGGAGAAAGAAAATAGCATGTTCTGGGAAGGGGTAGCCTTTCTTGTTGACCTTAGTTGTTTCTGTCATCCACTCAAGACCACTGAACAGTGTGTCAGAAGTAGACCTCAGTGAAAGAGCAAGACCAAATCCCTGCCGCGTGGAGCTCGCAGTGGAATGGTGTAAACAGACAATGGAGGATGGTGGTAGGCATATAGGACGGCTGTGAGCGCATATATGAGGAGCAGCTAGTTCAGATTGTCGGGGGTCTTGTAAAGATGGAGACTTCGAAGCGGAGGGTTGGCCAGTGAATGGGGAATAGCCAAGTCAGGGTGAGGGAAGAGGCAACCTATTCCAGGCCCAGGAAAGAGAGGATGCAAGGGCTGTGAGGAAAGAGTGAACTTACCCAGTTTGTGGAGAGCAGAATTCTAGGAGAAACCTGGCAGGAGGGGAGCTTAAGAAGAGGTTGGGGCCAACATAGGGAGAGAGTGTACCAATAAAAAGTTCTCCCATGCCTACCCCCAAGTCCACGAAAGTGGAAATGACCCCCACTGGTCCAGGGGAAAGATAAATTCCTTTAACACCCAGGCTTTCTGGGGACTGAATGAAAACAACAATGACTGAATACTTACTCTATGCCAGGCACAATTCTAGTTACTTTGTGTTGATTTAAACTTACAGCCATCCTATGATGGAGGCAATGTTGCTCTTCGCATTTTATAGGTGAGGACACTGAGGCAAGGGGAGTTAAATGATTTCCCCAGGGAAACTCAGCTGATGAGAGGCAGAGCCAAGACTGGAAACCAGGTGGTCCGGCTCCAGAGGCTGCCCCCTCCACAAAGAAGGCTTGGAGTTAGATGTTCTGTGAACTTATTCAGGAATGCCTTGTATGTACAGCTTCCAACGCAGTGCCATGGCAACTATAGAACACTCCCCTGATATCAGCATGGAGACGTCAACTCTTTCATCTTTTTTGAGGGTTAGTGGTGGTCAGGACAATGTCCAGATAAAACATGCTTATAAAAATAAGTATGTCTTTAAGCTCTAAATCATAGCAAGTATTAAAAGTTATGGTGGTTTATCACGGAAGAGCTTTCAGAGTCCTTTTATCTTGTACTTTCTCTTTAGCATAGGTAATGAAAGTAGACAGGTCATTGTCTATTAAAGTCAGTAACATTTCCTGGTTCTCAGGAGGTGACAAAGAAACATTTTCTTTGTCTTTTCAGCATGGCTACACTTTACTGAAATTCAAAGACTAGGCTTTACTGAGTCTTACTCAGGATCGTATTTTAGTTTGTCATTTTTTAAAGCAAGATTTCTCTTTTTAGTAGACTGTGTGATGTGCTTTTGTCCCCAAATGAAAATGCGGACTCCAGCCATACCTGACATGCCTTTTTGGTCTCTTATTATTTCATAAATTAGAATGCCAAAGGTGCAATATTGCCTTTCATGCATCTGTAGTCACATAAAGTGAAGTCCTAGAGACTACATCATATTCTCAAATGAGAAAAAAAAATAGTTAAAGAGGTAGTGGAAGATATTAGCTAAAAAACAAACAAAAAAAAGCTGAATTTAAACTGTGATGACTTTATCAAAGGACCTTATTACTGACATTCAACATGACAACCTCAAAATTAACATCACCTTGCTAACATTTACAGTCTACTCACAACTTTTCAATTACACTCTGGTCTCCTTTGGGATAAAAAAAGTCATGCACGTTAACTGTTTTCAGGTTTGGCAGAGGTACCTTAAGAGTGCTTGTTGGAGAATCAGATGAAAAACCAGAAGCATTGTGTAATGTTTACATTACCAGGAAAAAATTTGCTTCTATGAAAAAATATTTTAGGAACATGTTTAATTAATTCCTGGAATTGATTTCTTTGTGTGTGTGTGTGTTGCTTAATTTTTTGTTCCTGTCAAAAAACATTTGTCATATTGGATCAGGCCATTTGATCCTATCCTGTCTCCACTCTCCTTCGAGGACCCGTGAGCATGGACAAACACTTTTTAATTATCCTGATCAAGTGTGGGGGACATCCTTTTGCTGACCCCACTTGTAATCAACTGTGATCTTCTAGAAGCAAGAGAATTGACTGCTTCTGTCCTCCCCAACTAGCCAGAAGAGCAGGTCATACATTATCCTGCCCCTTTGAAAAATCCAACTCAGTGATTGATTTTATGGCTGCCCGTGGCAGCAAATTCCTCAGCATGAATTCTACCAAGTGAAGAAGTATTTCCTGTAACTTGCTTTAAATTTCCTTAGCATTAACTTCTCCGAGTGGCCCAGTCTCTTATGGGACAATGTAATAAGGATCTATCAGTTTTACTGCCTAGTACATATCTTTAGTGCCAAAGTAAATCTCTCTTATTTTCCAGCCCAGACTTAGTAATTCTAACTTTTGAAATCTCCTGTCAGGAGTGAGACTGCACTCCCCTTCTTGCTCTGCTCTGGAATTCAGCCATTCCTGCACCACATTTTTTAAGGTGAGGAAGTGAAAGATGAAGACAGTAATCCAAGTGAACATGTATTATTCTCTTCCATAATGCTACTGTATTATGCTCTCTCTTATATTTTTATCCTCTTGATTTCTCTGCACAAAAAAGGGAAATGCATTGAAAGCAATGGAAAGTTTCTTTGAGAGATTTTTATCTTATCTTACTGACATACAGTGTAATGTCCCTCTCTTACTGCATTGCACGACTTGGGTTTTTGGTTATTTTTTTTTCCTTCTTTAAATCCCATAGGAAATGTCTGGTATGCATTTGTTCCAATTTCTATATTCCTTGGGGAGGAGAATAAGTCTTCTTTTTATTAAATAGGATACACATCTATTGTATTTTTATTTTTTTTACATGTATTTTATTTTTTATTTTTTTATTTTTATTTTTGAGACAGAGTCTCACTCTTTTGCTGAGGCTGGAGTGCCATGGTGTCAGCCTCGCTCACAGCAACCTCAAACTCCTGGGCTCAAGCAATCCTTCAGCCTCAGCCTCCCTCCCGAGTAGCTGGGACTACAGGCATGCACCATCATGCCCAGCTAATTTTTTCTATATATTTTTAGTTGGCCAATTAATTTCTTTCTATTTTTAGTAGAGATGGGGTCTCGCTCTTGCTCAGGCTGGTTTCAAACTCTGACCTTGAGCAATCCACCCACCTTGGCCTCCCAGAGTACTAGGATTATAGGCGTGAGCCACTGTGCCCGGCCACATGTATTTTATTAAATGAAGAGAAACCTCAAGCATTAGTTGCTAATGAAACAAAAACACAAGTAAAACATCCCACTATCCAAATACCACATTTTCCCTAGATTTTCTCCAATCTGTGCCTCATCTTCCTACACCTCCAAATAATATTATTTCTAGGACCTTCATTTCATCAGTCTTGCAATGCCACTGTCATGAAAGAATTATTTGATGGCTTCAGACAACTTTTGTAAGATTTTCAAATCTTAAATAAAAAATTACACTTAATAAAACATGTATTGTCATTCTCTTATTGGGATGTGTGTGAGAGAGACTTGGTATTCATGCTCGTTAAGTAAATTAGCTTTGAAATGTATTTGAATTCACAGAGGCAAGGTGTAGAATAACAAAAACAAACAAAGGAAAAAAGTCCCCAAATACAGATCAGGTTGGGGTACACACCGAGGCAGGCATGATTTCAATTTTATTTTAATTCTGGAGTTTCTGTGAAGAGAAGAACGGGGAGAGAGAAAAAGAGAGGGGGAGAGAGAGAGGCTGTCTGGGGTAAGACACACTGGGAGTGTCTCTGCAGTGACCTCCATTTCTGCCTTTCTTCTCTACCTTATTCATTTCCTGTCATCTTCCTTCCTTCCCTCCCTCTCTGCCTTCTCTTTTACTTTCATCACAGATTATCCAGCCCCTCGTAGGTGTAAATATCGTGCTAGGTGCCAGAATAGAATGATGCGACAGATATGGTCCCCCAACTCACAGAGCAGGACCAGACAACCAAAAGCATTTGCTTAAAGAGTCATCCTAGAGAAACCACAGGCGTGGGGTGAAGGCACACAATCCTAATTTGGGGGACTGTGAAGGTTTCCTGTGGGAAATGCTGTTAAAGGCAACACGTGAAGGATGGGTGGAAGTGTCCAGGGGAAGAAAAAGTCATCCAAGAAGAAATAGGAGTCCACAGCAGAGGTGCTGAAAGAAGGAAGTCCGACGGGGCTGGCAGGCGAGGTTCTAGGTGCGGAGTTCTCCAGCGAGGCTATCAAAGCTTGCAGGGCCAGCCACTGCTTTGCAAACAAAACTAGCGCTGGTACTTAGAAAGCTGTTTGGGGGAAAGAGAGTGTTCTTTTTCCTAAATCTAATAAAGATCAGGTAGAGTTGGAGTCATTACAATAAAATCTTCTGGAGTAGCTTTAGAACTTCCAAGAAATTAGCAATTCAAGAATGTACAAAATATTGGCATTCCTGTCTCCCCCGCCCTAAACAGGGACCTGAGCCTGTGACATGGGCATCCCAGAGCCGAATACATTGAAGGTTACTGTGGTTGCAAACTGACTAAGAGGCTCATGCACTGTACGGAGATTTTTCTTTAAGGGTCTTCTCAGCATCAAGCACATATAACTTAGAGATATCTATTTCTTAGAGTACTAAACACTTTTTCAGGTACTTAAAACTTTTAATACTAGCTCTCACATTTTTTTTTCTTTCTTTGCCTCTTTCTTTCCCTCACTCTCCTCCTCCTCCTCCTTCTTCTTCTTCTTTTGGTGGGGTTAGTCAAAGCCATGAAAATCATAAATGTCAAGCACTTTGCGATTTCTCACTGGGGAAGGGTCACTCTTTGACAACGAGGGGAAATTCAAGGCTGGGGTCATGTTCTCCTTGCCCATCCTTCCGTTGGCGCAGGAAGGTAATTGCCTGGCTCTGCCTGCACGTGGGGAAAAACCCCTAGTCCCTCTCTCCTCTTCTTCTGCCGTGTCTCCAGGACTGCCAGCAGATCAAGTTTTCAGCAGGGGAGAAAACATGCTGGAAAAGGCCTCCTCAGAGTTGGGAATAGCTCTGCCTGTTGGTGGCCTGATTTACTGTTCAAGAACACAGGCTGGGCCCATGCCCTTTTCCCAAATCATTGTGAATCTTGCTGAATCAGCTCAGCTTCCAAATTTCATACACTATCTGTTTATGTCTCTTAGTGGAGGCTTGGCTTAACAAAGGGAAATGGTTAGGAGAAATATCAAAGACATAGATTCTCACTTTTTTCTTTTTCTTTTTTTCAATATACTTCGGGGGTACAGTACAGTTCTGTTACACAGATATATGTTCTATAGCACTGAGATCTGGGCTTGTATGTACCCGTCACACAAACAGTGTACATTGTACCCAAAGATACAGATTCTCTTTTGCAAATATAAGAACATATTCTGAAGGTTGGTTGGGGGAGTCAGTGTAGGGTTCTAGTCCATCATCCAGTTTCTAGCTTCAATGCCTTTTTATTAACAGAAAAAAAGTTAAAATTGAAGCAGAGGTTATATGCCAAATAATCAAATAGCCATGACTCGGTCATGTCTATATAGTGGCAGACAAATGTTTTGGATGCAAAGGGACACAGGACATTCAATCAGTGTTCCCATGCTTAAGGCAGATACGTTGCTCAAACTTTTGGAACAACGTTGTCTTCAAGGGGTATGTAGGACAAAACTCTTTTGCTTACACGGTTTTTAAAGCAGTCTGAACACAATATTCAAAAAGTTTTTAAACTGAATTATTTTATTAAAGGGGATGAGGCCAGGATAATATGGGTGCTAATTCAGATTCAAAGAGGCCAGTCTTTTATTTTGGGGGGATATTTTATTTTCAAGGGAACTTTATATGACAGTAACTTTAACTGGGCAGCTATGTGTGTGGAATCCCCCTTTGCAGACAATGTACTTGTCAGGCAGGGACGACACCATGTTCATCCGTATCCCTACACACTCCCCAGAACCTCTCATGGAGTCTTCTACAGAGAAAGTCCTCAAAACTGAATTAAGTGGCTGATCCAGTATAGCTGGTGTCATCTAAGGATGCTGAAATACACAGACCCAGTGTCCATGCTTGAGCCCCACTATTAACCCCTTTCCTGCCAATTTCCTGTTTCAGATAGCAAAATATTCCTTAGCAGGCGTAGTCAACTCAGAATAGCAATGATGACAGCAACAATGTGATAACGACATGGACTGAGCACTCACTGTGCGTCAGAGACTGAGATCATTATTTTTGCATAATCCTTACAGCACCTGGAGGAGATATGTCCCTATTGTTATTTCTATTTCATAACTAAGAAAACTGAGGCCTAGGGAAGAACTGCTCAAAGCTATAGAGCTAGGAAAAGGCAGAACTGCTCAAAGCTATAGAGCTAGGAAAAGGCAAATCTAGTTTGTCTGACTCTGGATACTGTGCTATTAGTCACCACCCACACTCTCTAGGCTGGACCTCAAGGCACAAAAGGTTCTAGAAAAGCAGAAACATTTCCCTGAGCCCTAGTGAATCCAGAACAAATTTAGGGAGCGAGGATTTTCTTTTGGAGTGATTCTTTTCTGGTTTCCTTTGTTCTTCCTTTTCTTTTTCTCACAACACTTTATTAAGCTGGACACTGGAGTGGGGTGAGGGAGATAAACAAGAAAGACTCTGCCCAGTGCCACCCCCTGCCCTCTTCCTATTCTCCTGCCCACGGGACTGGTGGGCTGAACAATCCCAGAACCTGGCTGGGGCCATCTCTTTGGGGAACTCCTGCAGACCTATGTCTCCCACAATTCAACTTTTCAAATCCACCCTGTTTGTAATTCCTAGGCAGGGGCCTGAGCTCTGCTGCCATCTTTTAGTTTTACAGTTATTCAAAATATTTTGATCTGAATCCACCCTCAGTGCCACGCTTTATTAATACAGATATGACTCAGATGAATGAGTGCCTGTTCCGGAGCCATTTGCCCTGCATAAGTTATCAGGTTTCATGGTTTACCTTAGTTTAAAAAAAAATTCCACACACTCTGACCTCATGACACCTAAGCCCTGACCATGCAGTTAAAATAGGAACACTGGTTATTTGATATCATGAAGGCAATTCAGCTGGTAGACACTCTCAAATGTTTCCATTTCCACTGGAGTGTCAGCATGTGGGAGGCCATAGATTATTAATCAAGAATGCACAGGAGAAAATTTGTTGGTTTTTTTTTGTGTGTGTTTCCACGATAAACCCAACACAAAGAAGACACAGCTATAGTGCATTTGTTTTTCACTGTTAGCATGTATCATATTCTTATATGTATCATATAAGAATCTTATATGTATCATATTCTTATATGTATCATATAAGAATTGCTCAAAGAAATTTTTAAAAGTCACATGGATTGCTTGATGTTCCCTTTCCTGCCTGCCCATGGAGTGGTCTGAGAAGAGAAGAAACATGAGCGTTAGTCAGGCCCTCAGGACGAGGAGGCTGCTCCCCATGTGAGTGTGCCGGCTTAGCCTGGGTGTCTACGGAGCAGGCGTGGGCAGGCCACTAAAGAGAGGGCATTTCATAATCCAAGATTTACCCCCGAGGGTTGTGAGCCAGCAAGTCACTAATGGGAACCAGGAGTGAGAGTAGAGTGAGGAATTTATTCCGTGGACCAAGATCTCCGAGGAGGAAGCAACTTCACTTAACAACATTTCCTTTCTAGTGGCGACTTTCCCTTGTTTTAGCTGCTGTACATTTTTTTCTCACCGGATTTCTCAGTGCACTGAACGGTTCTACCTTGGTGCTCCTGCAGGCATTGTCACACAAATGCATCACAAGAGAAGGTACTGGCTATTTTGGGAGTAAAGATGCTAGTTTATGGAATACGATCTAAAAATAGATAGCATTTATTGAGCACTTAGGCGTACCAAGTATTGTGCCAAGATGTGCATGGGATATCTCAGGTTATTCTCAGAACCTAGTGTATGGGTGCTGTCCCCAAGCCTAACTGCAGTTGAGGAAATTAAACTACGGAAAGGTAAGTAATTTGCCTAATGTTTCAGAGCAAGTAAATCAAATCGCAAAGCTGGGACAAAAACCCTTGTGGCCCGATGGAGTTCATGCTCTTCACAGCGACCGTGCGTTCTTCCAGATGGAGGCAGCTCTTGCCTTGGTGGCCAGCAGGAGCCACCTTTGCTAAGTATCTATTGTGCTAATACGGATTTGCAAACTCCAAAAGGGACATTGGGCTGGAAGACAAAACTAAACATACCCTTGCAATAGGATCTAGTATTCACACTTCTTGCTATTTACCCAAATGAGCTGAAAATTTTTGTCCACACAAAAACCTGCACATGAATGTTTATAGCAGCCTTATTCATAATTGCCAAATCTTGGATGCAACCAAGGTGTCCCTCAATAGACAAATGGATAAACAAACTGTTATTCATCCAGACAATGGAATATTATTCATCAATAAAAAAATTCTATGAAGCCACGAAAAGACATGGAGAAACTTAAAGGCACATTGCTAAGTAAAGAAAGCCGATCTGGAAAGACTACATACTGTATCATTCCGGCTATATGACATTCTTGAAAAGGCAAAAGTATGGGGGCAGTAAAAAAAAAATCAGTGGTTCGATGTAAACTATGACCTTCCATTAACACTAAGGTATCAATATTGGCTTATCAATTATAACACATGTACACTAATGCAAAATGTTAACAATAGAAGAAACTGGGAAGGGAATATGAGATCTGTCTGTACTTTCCACTCAATTTTTCTACAAATCTAAAACTCAAAAAAAAAGCCTGTTAATTAAACAAACAAACAAACAAACAAATGGAAAAGGGTATTAACTTGGGTGAGAGGGGCTGGGAAATAGGGCTGGAAGAATATTTTTCACCCCTTTCTCTCCTTTGCATATTTCTACTACTGTTACAAAAAATTAAATTAAAAGGCCCTTTAAGTAGCCCTACTGTGTATGCAAAATAAAATTTTAAAAACCAAGGAAGGTATTCAACTCCCCACTGCTAAATTTGACTGGCTTAAAAAAAAAGAAAAGGAAAGAATTCTCAACTTTGGGTAAGATCCTGAGGCTGCGATGGCCTCATGTTTGACTCATTTTTAATGATGAAATTATGATCTCCTGTGTTCTTCATCCATTAGAGACACTATGCTCAAGAAGGACCAACTCAGGGAGAAAGTGGGGGGCGAGGTACACTCAAACAGCATAGTTTGGGGTCACTCTGGGCCTCTGTGCTGCGTGCTCCTGCCTGCTCAGTTTCTTACACTTTCCTTTGTTCCTCAGAGATGCTCTGGAGAGCTCACTCTGGTGATCCAGTTTGCACTCTGAAGTTACTGGGATGAGACAATGTTTGGGAGAAAGGGGAGAAAAAAGAAGGCAAGGAACAAAGAAAGTGAGAGAGAAGAAGGAACAAAGGATGAAAGGAAGAGAAAGAGTGAGGGAGAAAGGCAGAATGTAATTTTGATGCACCAATCAGAAAGTTGGTATGGTTTCCCTTAAAGGACTAGATTTGGAAGCGATTCCTGAAAAGGAAAGAAGGGGACCTTCATATTTTCTAGCGAAGAGTGGGGCTGGAATTTTTCCTGATTCTTCTCCACATCAAACTGTAGAAGAAGCACTAAACCCAAAAGGGGACTAGCTCATGTCTGCCACCATTTCCTGCATCCTCGCTACCAGGCCTGGTAGACACCATTAATCATACAACATACCCATCTGTGTGCCTGTCATTTGGCCTGCTCCCTATGGTCAGAAAAGCAGACGACAGGCAAATGCCAAACACTTGGCTGTATGGGTCTTCAGTGAAGACTGGGTAGAGAAGTTATGTCTCTTTGCCTACCTTTTAATTTTCACCAAATCCAATTTACTCGTACAGAATGAGGCAGCTATGTTTTGAGAGAATGGAGCAAACCCAATTCCATTTGGCTTTCTCACTCAACTGAAGACATTAGAGGTTTTAAATATCACTGGGCAGTGTTGAGACAGTTGGAACACACACAGGCACGCACACAGACACATCCCAAATCTGATGCATTTGGGTAGTATCTGAACAACCTGTTTTTCTATCTAATCAGTTGAGGGATGCTTGGTTTTAAATACAAAATTGGTCAAAACAATAATCTTATTTAGCTATGTTACACATAAATGGCTTCCAGTTCTTCCCACACCTCCTGAAGGAGATTATATCCATAAATTCTTGATATACAAGGGAATTTCCCAAGCTATGGAATATTATTTTCAAAGTGAAATTTTATTTGGGATATATGGACTCTAGAAGGCTTCAGTAAAATTTAATTATTGGCACAATGTAAATTCCTCAAAGAGCCAGAGCTGATGGCTCCTTCCCAGGCAGAGTAAGCTTTTAGAGAAGTGCCTGACTCTTCCTGCAGGTGCTGAAGGCTGCTGATTTCACGGTTCCTTTGGGTTCCTTCAGGATGAATCTTTAAATGGCATCACAGTTTATACTTAAATGCAAACAAAAAAGATCTGATCCTCTTTCTAGAAGTGGATTAATAATGTCAGGAAGCAAACAATATACTCCAACTCTTTATGTTCTTCAGATTCTAAGACACATCCTTGGACCTGCAAAACACATATCCTGAATTTTATTGCATGCACTTTTTTCAGGAGTAGCAGTGGACTTGGGCTATCCACCTCACCTACTCTTGCTCAGGCCTATCACTCCCACCCAGAGGAATGAATTCAGGGGAGAGCCAGGTCTGAGTCATAGTCACAGGACAAAGGAGGTTAACTGGGCATAGTTCTCGACTCTGGTTTCATTCAAGCCATCCTCTACCAACTAAGACTCTAGATCCAGACTTGAAGAACTAACAAGTAGAACTCTTGAAGAATGGATTTTCCTCTCTAAGTGAATACTTTATTCATTTCCACTGGCTCTCTGAATTAAGCAGCAACAAAACCACTTCCCATTTTCTGAAGGCTCTGCTTCAGCCACCATGTCAAACACATTATATACTTTATATAATTTCAATATTTTCCATGACCCTTTGGGTATTGTTATTTCTGTTTCACGAATGAAGATGAATACATTGACATTTAGAAAGGTTACATAACCATCATCATCATGATCAACAGCAATAATGGTGCTTAACTCTGATTAATAACTCACTCTGCCCCCAAAACATGGAAAACATATTGTATCATAAATTATCAAACAAGTTTGTGAAGTAAGAATTATTAATAGCCCCATCTTACAGATGAAGAAACTGAGGCCTTGAGTTAAATAATGTGCCCAAGGTCACAGAATGCATCATGTATGGGTGGAGGAGTTAGTTAGCCTTACTCCAAAGACTTTGATCTTCTTTGCTATAATTTCTGGCAATGTAGAGTAGAAATGAACTGAAAGTTAATGCCAGGTTTGCATACATTATTTTATTAAGGAGAGAAATGTTAGGACAAAGGAGAAGAATTATAAAATTTTCTTGTGACTGGAAGCTTAAAAATTTAAAATTACGAAAAACTAAACATTCTCAAA
Source organism: Lepilemur ruficaudatus (assembly GCA_963574885.1). Taxonomy (NCBI): domain Eukaryota; kingdom Metazoa; phylum Chordata; class Mammalia; order Primates; family Lepilemuridae; genus Lepilemur; species Lepilemur ruficaudatus. The sequence goes on along the minus strand of CAUYRT010054549.1, from coordinate 21,034 downwards.
TAACCATAGATATCTAGAAAAAGTTGCCCCAAATTAAGTGCAAATCTTCTCAGTGTCAATGACAGTGACTATTTCAGTTTCATGCTTAGAGGAGTTTTTGTTATTACTATTAACAGTTTCTAAAACCCAATACTTGTGAAAGTAGAGGTTAGATAATAAAAGAACATCAGATCCTGGGGTATTGCAATGATTGTGTTTTTTCTTAAGTGTATGTATCATGCATTGCTTTATAATAACAGTAGGATATAAAAATCATTAGCATGAACAATAACTTGAGATTGTGAGGACTCCGTGTAAAAGTGAAAGGAGAGATAACTACTTTTATATGTCTAACAGTCACCCTTAGGTATTATTTGATAAGATGTGACATTATCCACTGAGGACAAGAGGGCCACTTCCTACTTTCGAGTGGGTATTCCCAGGTGTGACACTTACTGCTACCACTTCCTGACATTCAGTATTTAAGCATCTTTAGTTCATCTGAGGAAATGAAAATAAGGATGCTTTCTTTAAGAAAGGAAAGATGAATGAAAATGTTGCTGATTTAACCAAATGCAAAAAACTTTATTTCATTTTATTTGTTGAGGTTGACAGGAGCATCCCAAGGACGACTAAATGCCTGTCATAGATTTTTATTTGTGCACTTAGAGTACGACACGGTTGAGCAAAAGATGAACTCCAGGAGAGGTAGAGTTGCATATGGCGCCACTCAGAACCAGAGGACTTCAGCCCCTTTATGTTTTATGGACCTGCACCAATCTTTCTGCCTCCAGTATCTCCATTTCTTGCCCCCTCCCCACCGCCAGCATGCACACGTGTGCATAGTCATCACAGGAGGGAGGGAAGTTTATTCTCCATAAACAATTTGCTTGTTGGCCACTCTGAGTCTGCCAACCAGGTTGCCAATTCTGATGTAGACACCTGTCCATTTGGAACAGGAATGAAAACAGCCACTCATTTTCTAGAAATCATCAAACACCCTGTCAGCAAACAACAGCTCTTCGTTAACTGCAATCTGGGCAAGACATGAATGGGTCACATCGATAGACAATTACTGGTCCCCCAAGCCATTCAGCTTTTTTCAAATTGATGAAAGTTTCTTATCCCTTCACTACAATGTAGTTTGAGGAGCGTTATCTTTTAATGATGGTGATACTAAGCTGCTGAAATCTTAGTTTTCCTATACAGTTGGGTTTTTAAAACAATGCTGTCAAGAACTTGCTAATAAAGAGTAGGAGGCCAATCATATTTTAAGGTGGCTTCCTAAATGACATCTTCACTGTTCCATTATCAATGGAAAATGATTTCCAACATCACTATTGGATTCTGGAAAATGTGCCTGATTTCAAATAGAAGCAAATATATTTTCCTCTCCTTTCCTCTGTGTGTGTGTGTGTGTGTGTGTGTGTGTGTGTGTGTGTATGTTGGAGGGCTCATTGGCTCTTCTTGTTCTTTGTCTAATGAGACACTACCCTGGTCTTTTGAAGTATGACATCCTCACGAATCTTAGGAAAAAATATTTTAGGTCAGTGCTACCTACAACTTTCAGATGAAATGGACTGTTGCCATTGAAGTAAACTTTTCTGAGAAGCCTGGGTCCTGTGTTTAGGAGCTCCTGCCTGTTGGAGGCTGAGAGCTAACGTGGGTTTAATGTTGTTATAAGCCAGGCGGCTGAACTGGGTAACAATACAAGTCTGTTGGACATGTCTTCTGGGTTGTCACGTTCAATTTGCACATGACCTCCTGGCCAAAAAATGGGAAAGAAATGGTAGAATGTGGGACTGAAAGCTCATATTATTGCTTTGACAGCTTCACTCATCTAGAAGTAATGCAAAATGCAATTTATATTTATACACTCTGACCTCCTGCACAGAGAGGGAAAGTATCTAATGATGGGCCGAGGTAGTAAAGGAAGAAACAGATCTCACTACAGCTGGAATTTGTCTACATTTTTGCTTTTCAACCATCCAATTACAGTCAAAAGATAAATGAAACACAGACAGTACACTGGTGAGGTACTGACACAATTATTTTATAGTGACTGGGTTCTGGCTTTGAGTCTTGGCAAAGGTGGCTGCAACACGCCTTATTTCACTGGAGACAGATAATCTGCCTGCTCCCTCTGGACAACGGCCCCTCTGCTTGTAGGTGCATCATTATGTCCATCAGAGGGGAAAAAAGACACCAGCGAGTCAGTGACACTCTGGATCTGCATTTAGAGATTCTTGAGAGAGGCTGACACGTTAATCCTATTAACCAAGATAAATCAAGTCAGGCCTGGTGGTAACTGGGGCATTATTCACTTTCCAGTGGAAATGGGCAGTGGGCAGAAAGCTCCATTTTCTTTTGTGCACCAGGAAATTTACTGTTTTTTACAAGTCCCTAAATAGCTACTTTTTGAATAGAACTCATGAGCCAACTGGGGAGAATGGATCCTCAAATGCATCCCGAGTATTTCTGACCAGTGTTTTAAATGAATACCGTTCTCAGTCACGACAGCTTCATAGTCTTTGCTAAAGTAGCACTCACGGTGGAAAAGGAGTCTGGCTTTTTCCAGAGATTAAAGGGGACAGAAATAATCACCTTTATAAAGTCAGCAGCACCTGCGCAATTGAAAACAAACCACCATTTCAAGATATCCATATCAAGAGCCTTGCTTAAGACCCAGAGATCAACTCTGAGAAATAAAAAAAGAGAAATCAGAATTGCAGTAAACAATATAGTGTTCGTAAACCGATTGCATTTTCCTATATTCTTCCCAATTTTTTCTTAATTTTCTTCTTTGAGAGATAAAAAGCCTCCACTGCTTGTTTTTCTAGATATTAAACTTCTCCCTGCTGTATCCCACCGGTGCCTTCAGATGCAGAAGACAAACGCTTTTTTTTAACTGAACAGAATGGACTTCTGTGTGGAGGGATATCAAATAACCGCTCCTCTCAAACTGAGTCTTTCTACTTTCGCTCTCTTATCATGGTTTATGACACAAGCTTTTCCCACCCCCAGCCCCCCGCCCCCCAAAGGAAATAATCTAAAGAGTTCAGCCCGCCAAACCAGCTTCTTCAGGTTTCCTTTAGAAAATAGAAAGTGGTTTGGGTTTCAAAGTTGTTGTTTTTTAGGTTTTACTGGCTCCCCAACACAGAAAGAAATAAGCAGAGAGTGTGTGAGTTCAAAAAGAGGCGTGGGCCAGGAGGTGCGGGGGGGCGCAGGGTGCGCGCAGCAGACACGCACGCCCACAGTGTGCATCTCTCTGGGGACGCCCCTAGAAGGTAGAGTGGTCAGGGCAGGCTGTCTCCATTTCAATGGCTGGTTAGAACAACCTCGTTTCCTAGAGGGGGAATCCCAGGGTTGGACGTGGGGCCCCAGGATTCCGGAAGGAGACACCCTGACACCATCTCCTCCAGGAGGAGCTGCCTCTGTCTTCTTCTTTAAACAAGCTAACGACAAAATAAAGCGCCATGAAGGCAGCTGAAGGGGTTCTTGGCTGGCTCCCCTTCCTCATTCCTCTGTTTCCTTACCTGCTTTCCTGCCCTCCTCGTCTCCCTACCCCCAGTTGGTTGACACTACAGCCTTGGCTTCCTCTCTGCCCCAAACGTTGAAGGCAAAAATGCCAGGGAGACTCGAAGGTCCCATCCAAGGCCTTAAGGTATTCTATGGTGACTTCTCTGGGGTGTCAGGTAAGAAGAAAGTGGAGATGGGGGTCTTGCTGAATACACAATCATGGTGGGAGAAGGGAGTCCCCAGGCACCCGGGAACCACTGGGTCAGGAGGATGCACAGCCCTACGTCATGCTCCTGGGCGCTAAACTTTGCCACGAGGACCGCACCTGGGCCAGGCGGCCTGCGGGACACTCCGACTCGCGATCCCGCTCGGGGGATGCTGAATCCGGCCCTCGCGCGCTCCCCACTGTGTGAGATTAGAGTGCCGTCTGAGTTTGTCCTGGCGGGCCCAGGTCGGACTGAAACTGTCGAGCAAATATTCCTGTTTCGATTCTAGCTTTATGAGAATAATTATAGGATGGGTTTGACTAATTAAGGAAATGGTCTGAACCAGGTAAGTCACTAGCCCGGCGAAGAGCTCCTGGGACGCTGGCCGAAGTGACCTAGGCATCCTCCCTCTATTGCCTCCTCCCGCCCCCGTCCCGTTGGGTAGCTCTTGGTCAAGCCTCCCCTCCAGGAACAAAAAGAGAAGTGCAAATAGGCTCCCCTCATTTTGAGGAACACGCCTTAGCAGCACGTGGGTATGCAGTCCCCGGAGGCCCAGAACTTTCTCCCGATCCCCTCGGGGCTGAGCCCAGGAGCCGGGGAGGAGGCTCCGCCCGGCGAGCTTTCGGGGCGGCGGGTTCCTCCCTGCCCCGACCCTTGGGGCCCGCGGCCGGGAGGCGGGCGGCGCCGGGCGCGGTCTCCCTGGCCAGGCCCGCAGGAGTTAAACCCGGAGGCAGACAAAGGGAGGCCGCCGCCGCTCCTTTCCTCGGCTGTCAGTTGAAAATAGAACCGCTGCCCTCTGGACTTTAACTCCCGACGGAAAGGGCATTTTATTACAGGTTATGACAAGTTGCAGAGAGACACGGAGAACTCAATAAGAGGGAGCAGCGAGTGGAATCAAAAATGCCCGAGATGCTTGGAAGACAGGGCGAAGATGGCTTCAAATGATAGGTGTTAGCAGGACTCGAGATATAATCTTCGGGCCCGGCCGGGGAGGGAGGCCGGGTGCCCCAGCGCAGCGCCCGCCAGCCGAGCGCCCGGCCCTCCGCCTGGCCGAGGTCATAAGCCACTCCAGCAGCCGAGCGCCCCAGCAAATTAGCACCAACTTTGCTACTTTGTGTTTTATATTATATGCAGGAAATCTACATGTCCGTCTCTCCGCGGCTCTGTTTCTTTCTGGACTTCTGTAAAAATGGGAATGTACATACTCTAACCCGTGTCTTGCCTCAAATACTCGCCCACTAGACTTTTTTTTTTTTTGACTAGTTTCGGTTTTTCTCTGAGTGTCCCTCCTCTCACCTAGTTAAAACAGGAGAAAAATGAAATCACACGAGAGACTTCTATTTTCTGCCAGGTGGGAGATGCTGCTTTTGGGATTTCTGCTAAGTCGGAGCCACAGTCCTAACAATTGCTCAGGGTCCTTCTGACCGAGCTGATTTTGTGGAGTTGGGAGCTCATCCTCCTCCCTGGCATCTTTTCAAATGCTTTTCGTCACCTATCGCCAGTGGAAAATAGTTCTGTGTGTGTGAGTGCTCAGACCTGCAGAGCCTTGTCCTGCCCTGAACTCAGAGCGGGGTGGGGAACCCCCCCTCCCCCGCCCCTCCCCCCCCCCACCAAACACAAAACCAGCACCCCAGCTGGAAGTGGAGCTTACAAGATTCGGGTTGGTCTGAGGATGCCAACTTAGTTTGGCTGGGAGGTTGGGTGGGGCAGTTATCTGAAAAGACGCAGGAGGAAAGGATGTGGACGCAACCTTGTATTCCAAAAGGGGGTGATAGGTTTATCTCAATTCCATTCCTATCGCCCCAATCTAGAGAACACAGTGGTTAGTAGTTCGAAAAGCAAGCCTCTTTACAAAGTTCGTTTCCTTGAAGGGTTTGAACTCAAAGCCAGAAACTAGAAACTCCCTGCCAGCAATACATTGCACACTATGGCAAAGTGCTTAAAAATAAACTGCAGACTCTCTTCTTCCCCTCTCCGTTAAAAGAAAAAAATCTATGCAAATAAAATGTGAACAGCCTTGTCTAACTCGAGGGAGAGGAGAGAGTAGATATATTGCAAATATGTAGCTAATGCTTATCAGTGTTTCCCATTCGCTTAAGGAGGGCTGGGTGCTGCCCCGTGTTTGAAAAATTGCTCAGGCGCTTTCTCCTGGTTTAATCGGTTAAAATGTAACAACCCCAAAAAGTTTTAAACAGTGGTTTCAAATAGGCTGTATGGGAGTGATGGTCTTGGACACACTTTACTCCTGCCCTCACTGTACAACAGACCAGCACCACTCAAACTTTGTTTTCCCAACCCTGACCCAATGTTTTACTACACATTTCTTTCAGAACTATTTATTCTCCTCCTGTCAAAGTGTGCCTGATTTTTATAAACCTTAGTTATTTCCTCTCCCTCTGGAGCTCTCAGTTACACCTCCCCCAACAACTTATATCAGACATATAAACAGACCTCCAGTTCAAATTTGTGCCAGAAGTTGAAGAGGTCCATGTTAGAACAACCGAGCCTGACAAACAAGCTCTTAGTGCCCATTCTGTGCAGAGCAACTCCTGCAAAACTTTATACTAAACTGAAAGAGCCGTGAAACTAAGTGAGTAGAAAAGGCCCCCAGAAAAGAGATACTTGTTTTAGCATTGAAGTCACAAAATGAATGGAATGGGAGATACTATATTTATGTTTCTGCCATAATGTGTCACTAGTGACAATTGTACCACGAAGATAAAACTGTATTTCCCAAAAGATCGATTTATTTGTGTTGTTTTTGTTTTTAAAACTCTTCACTTTTAAATGCAAAATAGTTGTTCTTCAAATGACTATCCCTTTGCCATGAACCCGGAAAAAGGTTTGCAAAACTATAGATTCTTTTCATTAAATAAATAACACATGGAAAAGTTTTAACCCTCATGATAAAACACCTTTCCTTTATATTTTGCTCTTGAAAAAACTGGAAGAGAGAAATTGTAAACGAAATCACTCTCCTGGCTTGGCTATGTAAATTGGGATCCTCAAAACTGTGTTGGGGTAACGTAAGCAATAGGGAACTGCGAACTGGATTGAACCAAATGCTCATTTTTGCATTTGGACAAAATTTTAACAGGTACGACTCACTATTTTTCCTTTTCTCCTCTCTTTCTGGGATCTGGTTACATATCAATTCATAGTCCAGAACCAAACTCAAATATGCTTAAAACTTCTTCAATTCCACTGTTCTTGCCCTATCTACATATTGTGTCCCTCACTCTTCCTGGACACAGCAAATTGTTGAAAGTAAAAAGAACCCCAAAAACCAATAAAACAAACCTGCACATCTCAAACTTTCCCTCACTCCCTTCCAAAATGGTAGAGAACAGAGAGATTTAAGTCGAAGACATGTGAAGCTGTCACCAGCAAGGCTGCCAGAAAACAGTTGTAAAAAGAAGGAAGGTCATCTATAAGAAAGTTAAAATAAGAGCCATTGTCTGTGAGTGAAGTTGCCCTGGCAACTTCTGTATTGTGGCAAAAAACATGAACAGAATTGCCACTTGATAGTGTTTAAGAATGAAGATACCGGTAAAGAGAAAAGGGGACAAATTTGTTAGGAGGGGTAAATGAAATAGAAAAAGTCCCCCCATTTTTTTTTGCACTCCCCTCTTTGTAAATCTTCTAGGCAGCTTGGAGAAGGACCAGAAAACAAGGTGAGGAAGAGGAGACTCAGGTTTGGACTGCTGTGGACCCTTTGTAAGAAAAATGGGGGCTTCTCTTTTTATGGTTTTCCTCCCTACTGAGGCTTGAAATAATAAACTCAAGTGGCTGCCCGTCAGCCCCTGTCCATCTTCTTTAGCAAACTTGACATAGTGGAAGAAATATGAGATGTGAATTATTAAAGAGGAGCTAGTTGACTTTTAACCCTGGTTGCTTTTCTCAGACCCCATTACCTGCAAATTTATCTGGCAATACACTGCAAGAATTACAGGGCACGCAAGCTAGGAAGAAGTGAGGAGAAAGCGGAGCTGGGGTTCTGTGAAAATATCAGGGAAAAGCAGAGTGTTTTACCCTACCATTGCACCACTCAAGAGGATGAGTTATATGTTACAGAAAACAAACCACTCCTCTAAGAAGGAGGTCAGTTTCTCTGTCCAAGAAAAGAGCAGAGATGGAATTCAAAGGACATTTAACATCACCCCTACATCTCTCTGATTCCCATTCCCTTCTGGTAGAGCTTATCAGAATTTAAAATTTTTTAATGTTTAATTTAATTTAAATTAATTCTTGACTTTATGAACAAAAATCATATAATGAACTCTTCTCCTCTTCCTCTTCCCCTCCCCTTTTTGCTATACCTCCTGTTTTCACTCAAGTTGCAAACACTTCTCAAAAGGGAAGAAACATTTTCTATGCACTCTTAAAGATAACCCACAGACCCTTTCTAAGTTAGACTTCAAAACTTGAGAAAACATCCGGAGACTATTTAATTTGAGAAACTGATAAGATTACAAAAGATCAGCAATAATCATTCAGACATTCAGACAAAAGTTTCTTTTTGCTAATTAAGCCACCATTAACCTGTGAGGTTGAGTAAATGGGCAGATGCTTTTAAAATAAAATAGGAATTGAACACTTGAGAGATTTCTTTTTTTAAAATGAATAAGAGGAAAAGTACAGTAAATAATAAAAATTATTAATACTTAGCCCTTTGGGCATAGATTTGTATATCCTGTTGCCAAGGTGAAGGTAATAATTGAATCTATCCCAAATCTGAGTAGTCAGAAATGACTCCATCTGACAGAAGAGCCAGGAGGCAAGTGATGGATACTATTGTCCAAACGTGACCCTCCATTAACACCACCTATCAGCATCTGGATCCTGTCACCATTTCCCATCCCAGAGCCAAGAGGGCTGCCTGGCATGTTCCAAGCGTGTTTTGAGGGCTTCCATGCTGCGTTCAACCCCACGTCAGCTAAATGGGTGGGGAGGCTGACCTAAACCCTGTCCTCTATCTCCACTTGGCTTATTACCCCTCTCCAGGCCTATTGTTTGGTAGGTGCTGGCAATTTGCTCCTTATCTCCTCTGTGTTTATGAGCGCTTTTTATTAATAACAAAGGGAGAAATGGTATTAATATTAATTAACACAATAAAATGAAACAGTTTGGGAATCCACCAAATGAATAATCTCATCGTCTAATTGGAGCTGGAGAGAAAGGGGAGGAGGAGGGGAGGAGGAGGAGAGGAGGAGGGGGAGATACAGATGACCTACTGGGTGACAGGCACAGGTTGGAAGGGTGACATTTTATTGTAAGCCTCCCAATGAAAGGAAGAAAAGGAAGGGACCAGTCAATTTAATGCAGGGACCAAGAGTGCAAGAGTGTTGCTAAGAGACAGAGATGCTGGTAAAGTTCTATCAGAAGCACTACTCTGACCTTATGCAAATAGAGGCGGCCAACTCTTTGTGGAACGGCTGAAAATTCCACCCCCTGTGTCACCAATACCTGGCATCGAGCCTTTTATTCAAATGTTCTCTAAAAACACACACAGAGGATGTGACAAAGCATGACACATTTAGGGGCTTTCATGAAAAAAAACACACAAAGAAAATGGGGGGAATAATAATAATAATAGTAATAATTTTTAAAACCCAGAAAAAAATCACACCAGATCTTCCTGTGGAAATGTCACCCATCTTTACCTTCAGGCACTGTCATTTTCCTCCAGCTGAAAAGTAATCTAAAGATTCAGAAATTGTCCTCTCATTGTGGAAATAGAAGCTTATTAAGATACCACAGAGGCACTCAAAGTACTGTCATTAATTTACACCCGGAGGAGTGTGAGGAGGGAGTGGTGTGGGGGTGAGTGGGCAGGGGCTGGGGAAGCTTGGTGCAGACTAGAGAAATTGCAACACATCCTAGCCCTCCCCCTCAACAAAATGAGTGTGCCTGGCCTTCCACTCTAGGGCGAGGTTAAGTGTAAAAAGTCAGAGGCGTGAGAACCAGCTGGCCCATCCAGGAAGTTCAATGTTCTCATAGTGAAAGTGGGAAGGTGCACACATTCCCACAAGTTGGTGGCACTCCAGCACCTACTATGGAAGGGCTTCAGGTCCACTTCTGACCCCACAAGGAGGTGAGCACACCCATGCACTCCTGCCTGCAAGCTCTTGCAGAGGAGGATGCTCCCCTGCCTGCCCCTCTGTGCCGGGAGGCATGTTTTGAGCTGGATGCGGCCACCCATCGGCCCTTGTGGCTCCACTGTGCAAAACTTGAGGGGCCAAGGAGAGAAACCCGACCTCACCACTCAGTGTGGCCTGGCCTGAAGCCGCTAGGTTTGCCGCATTCTGGGCCACTTTGGGCTTGGGCTCTGTGTGCAAACACTTCTAAGTGTCCGGGTTGAACTCTCTCTTCTCCTCCCACTTTCCGTCCAAGTTAGCATCAGTTCCTCTGGCTGGGATGCACGTCACTTGGAAAAGGAATGGCATTCCTGAGGACAATCATTCTCCCAGGAAAACCACCAATCCTGAAAAGTTAAACATCACAGAAAGAGAAATAGGTGATTTTCACAGTTCTCGGCAGAATTTGTTCCCCTGGGGCCTGCAGCTTTGAGAGCTTCTGGGGCCCCAGGCTGGAGGTGGGTGGAGGGGTGGAAGGAAGGAGACAAGCTGGGAAGAGGGAAGGGGCTTTTCCACTGCCACTCACCTGCCAGCCCCCTCAGCCAGCCCCCAACACAACCTGAAACTTCTGCTTGTTCCTCATTCCTCTCTCCAAAGGACACTAGCTAAGTGGAATAAAAGGACCATCTATAAGTGAAGGCAAAACATCACACACACACGACTTCACAAACTCAATTTAGCGAGCCAGCTTTATACTCAGTTTCCTCCCTCACTTTTGATTTCAATATTGATAAAATACCTACTGATTCGCGTAGGTATCTTTATGGTAATAATTGCAAATGAACATATTTAACGGCTTGGAGGGGATACTGCAAGTGTTCAGTGGTGGGTAACTTCCCAGGGCAACTTCTCCCTAGGACCCTCCTCCTCCCCTCCTAATGGTGGGACTTTTCATAATGTGCACAATACTATTAAAATTTCATATTAGCAGTGTGTATGGTGAACTTTGTAATGGGAAATTCAATAGCTGCTGTAAATATTAATGGAATATGAAATGAAGCCACAGCCTCGACCAGCCCTGACAGTAAAACGGAGTGAGCATGTGGCGGCCCCGGGGCAAGAGAGGCCTTTCCTCTTGTCGCTCTCGCTTTATTACATTAGCGCGGGCCTCCCCGCGCCGGCGTGGGCTCAGAAGCCGAGGCGCCGGGTCACCCATGACAAATGTCCCCGTGTCTCGCCAACAGGCCCCGCCTGGCCCTGCCACTCCATCTGCCCAACAGGCCCCCGGAGAGTGCTTGCGGGTGTCAGTTTCAGGTAAAGAGCTCTTGAAAACGCAAAGTCTCCAAAAAGGTTGCAAGGGTTCCAGCGCCTCCCCAAGTCACCGCAGCCGGGGCCACCGCTGTAGCAGGAGGGGTTTGTACCCCGGGGTGGCGGAGGGAGAGAGGAGACCCCCTCCCCCAGCGCCTGTGTTAACGAACCCCAAGCGAATTTCTGGTGTTGAAAGCTCTATTAGGGCAGCCGGATTCCCACCTCCTGCCCTCACTGGATCCCTCCCCGCCCCCTGCCCGCAGGACCAGCCTCAGAACTGGGCGTGGGGCTGGGTAGGGCGCCTGGGAGGAGACAACATGGGGGCTGGACCAGGCTGGGATTTGGCTCCAGATGCCACCACGGGCCACCGTCTCCGGACTGTGCGGGGTCGCGAACTGCTCCCATGTGGGTCCCTTTGGCACCAGCTGCCCGGGGGAGCCTGTTTGTAGTGACGTGTGCACTCTTAGACCCTAGGCCCCGGGGCTGCCAGCCCAGCTTCTGCCCTGGATCTTCCGGAGACCCGAGGGGAGAGTGTAGTACACCCCGGGAGGAGCAGCGCTAACGGGGGCTGCGGACGCCCAGACTGGATCAGTTTCGAACTGCGGTCGTCGCAGAGGAGGGTCTGGGGAGGCAGACGCGCTGACAAACGTGGCCGTCAACACCTCCGGCTGCCTGGGCGAGTTATTTCAACAGGCTGGGAAAGATAGGTACTGTTTGACTGGCAGGCGACGCCTTTTCTCACTCCCAGTATTAATGTTGCACCGAAGGCACTTATGAGAGCTTAGCTGTAGATGGGACATTAATCTTCACTTGTTAATAGATAGGCTGTCAGCATTTTCCAGGGGCTTTCCCGCTCTCGACTTGCCATGCCCTCCCTCAGCGCTCGGCCACTCCCCACCCGGTCCTGACAAAGGCGCGCAGTGTCGCACGACGGAGGAGAGGAGCCCCGGGTTAAACTGGAGCAAGGTGAGAGCGCTGCACTCGTCAGGCGCGAGCGGAAGGTTAAAGTCAAAAATCCACTTAAATAAGAGCCCAACCTGGGCTGGCGCTCAAGACGGTCCTGGTCCCAACCTCTTTCTTTTTTTCGTGTTTGCAAGTGGGGAGAGTGGACTCCTTAATGATAGCGAGTTGCTTTTCTTAAACCACTAAGCACACAGGCGCCAACATCCTCGCTGCTAACTCAGGGCAATTGTCTTCCTGTTTCTCCGTTCTGTCTCTCCCCAAGTTTCACCGATGCGAAGTCATGGAAGATCTTTCTTTTGCCACCAGCTCTATGGGGTCACTTTTCTCTTAAGCTCACTGGGGGCTCCCTCTTTTTAAATTATTTCCTGCCCAGTTATTTTTTTCCCCCAATTAATCCAGAATAGTTTTCTCATCTGTTCCAGAGGCACGAAAACCGCAGAGCTGAAATGAACTGAAATAAGAGCGGAATTGAAATGCACCAGGGGTTTCACTGCAGGAATTGTTTCAACAAAGTATCCGCGTTTTCAAGATCCATTGAAATGCTTCAGGTGTGCTTTGCATTCTCACCGACCCTCTGGCCAGTTCTGCAATCATGTGTACACCCCTAGCTAAATAGTTGTGCCTCACAGTTTCTTTGGCGTCATAAAATCAGCCCCCTCCCACCCAAATCGTGCAACTCCTTCCCCTTGCCCTTTAAAAGAGTTACACTTTCGAAGACTTAAAAAAAAAAAAAAAAGGACAAGAAATGGATATAGGTTTTGTAAGTGTTAAATAACTTTCTCAGCGTGTATTAAAGGAAGATTGTATTTTATCAACAGCTGATTGATGCAGCCGTGTGATCCTGTCGGTTTGTCTATGGTATCATATTTATTTAACCTGCTGGGGGACTGTGTTCAGGGGCAGCCTGTTCACGCTGACAAGAGCATGCACATTACACACTACCCCAGGTATTTTGATTGATTGTTCCCACCCCAAAGCCTTTGGTTCATAATTTAGCACAGCGGGTTCTGCATCACAGACTAGGTTAAAAAAAAAAATCCTGTAAGAGATTTCAATGAACAACTACTGCCAAGAAACCTTTCTTCACCTGCAACCCCCAAATATTTTAAATGCCTCTAGAGATGGTTCAGTTTGTATAATTAATAATTACAGGGCACACAACCTTTATTTACCCTGGTTCCCTGAAGTGTGATAAGATTATTCATTTTACATCTGTGGCTGGACCAACATTTCTTTAACTGGTGTGTGGCGTAGGGGAAGGGTGATGGTGGGAACAATGTCTAGTGTGGGCTTCTCTCTTCTCTGTCCTTCTCTTTCTTTGGATAGCAGGTTTGGGGGTTGGAAGCAGTAGGAAGGCAGACAAAATGGTTCATTTTCGTAAACCTTTTTCTGGGGTTGCTTTGGGATTTAGTTCATAAAGTCTTTTGGCAGCAAACTGGATTTACACTACCCCCTACTCACCTCCACCCCCATGGGTAAGAAAAAAATTTTTTTAAATAGGTGACACGGTTCAGTATGCAGAATAAAGTTTTATAATATTTGTGTCTTTTTAAATAAATAATCTCAATGATCTGGGCACATCCTAGTGGTTCTGGAAGTTGTGACCTGAAATTAGCATTACCTAGTGCAGGACCAATGAATAATTACTTCCTATGAGATTTTTAAAAGGTATGAGCCTTCTTGACATTTTACATTTTTTTGCAAACTTCAACAGAGCACACGTTTACGTACTAACAAATGTGTATATATTAAATCAATTTTTCACTATGATAAAATGGGACACATTTTTCTGTGTACCTTCTTAGATGACTATTATTCTGGCTAGCAATTTTTTTTTGTATGTGTGCAAAAGCGAAGTTTCAAACCTGTATTGATTTCCAGTGACAGAGATATTGTTTATTGTGCTTGGTGTTTTTATATTTGGCTTTTAAGAGACTTTTGAAGCCTGAAAAGGCAATCTTAGCACTGGTATGTGTCTCTTTGCTCATTAGAGTTTTATTTTTTCATTCTAGGTCAGATGGGAAGGTCATTATCAAGGTGGTTAATTGCATGTGTATATAATGCTGCACTGAAGGGTGGGGATTTATAGCATTTAAAAAAAGATGTTAAGTGTATAATTGCCCACTCCCCCCCCCAAATAAGTCAACACATCTAATGTAGTTTTTTTTTTCCCTTCAGCTCTTAGGTTAATGTTGGGGAAAAAGTTTCTTACATAACCAGTGGTGGCAGAAGATGACAACATTAATTGTTAAAACTTTCTTCCTCATCCTCAAATATTATTCACAAAATTGTATCTTTTGGCTTGATTGTGTACTTTGAAATGATGGTAAAAACATTCCCAAATGTGATACACACTTCCCATTCCACTTAATATTTTCTTTTATCAAATGTCTCTTATTTGTGTTGACACTGAGGCATTTCTCTTATTGTCTCATTATTGAGGAAGGTTTGGGTGATCCTGATGGCGTGTCTTCTTTGCTGATAATACCATGTTCAGCAAATCTTTTTATCCCTAGATGTTGCTGTTTTATTTTTGGATGATGTTCAATGACAAAAACCAAAATATTAGCAAAACTCCTGGAGATGCATCTTTTGCTGAGAAAATAGCCATTATCAAAAGTAAATATAGACACAATCTACAGAGAGAAAGTGAAAGGACAGGCTGGCCAGAGAAATATTTGCTCATGACTCAATGGCATCCAAGGGCACTAAGGTAGACCAAACAAGGCGAAAGAAAAGCCAATTTCTGATTAACAAAATCTATACATTTTAATCACATAAGCTAAAGATACTTTGAGATACTATGTGAATCTATTTGTAATCATTTTCCAAAATGTTTTAGAAATCATTGGTTTGCATTGAAAATAAATCTTTTAAAGTTATCCACTACCAGGTTTCTTTACTAGACTACTGTGTACATGACCCGCAATAATGAAGAAACTAGTTTCACATACTGTCTCCTGGAGTTTCGAATAAATTGAACGAGGTCCTATTTATTTTCAAAGGAACACTGTAACCATATTTAATGCATGCACACACATATATACACATACAAATGAACCTCTTTGAAGTTTGGCCCCTACCTAGCTATGTGGCTCTGGGCAGGTTACTTAATTTCTCTGTCTTTCAGTCTCCTCATCTAGCGAAATAATTATGGAACCTACTGCAGGGGTTGCTCTAAGGACTAAGTGAGTTAACGCCCGTGAAGCTTGTAAAGCATGCCAACTGTGTAATAATTTCTAGGTACGCATCAGCTATTTTTATAGCCCACAGTATGCATTAATGTCTTATTAACACTGTTATTGACAACAGTTTTGTTCTGGTCATTGAGAATGTTGTAACAGACTCCAAAATGTAAACTCTAAATTTGAAGTGGTACTATTAAGACTTTGGTCAAAAACCTGCAAATATGCAGCTTTGCTTAAATCTGCACTGTGCTGGAGCTTCAGAAATACAAAACTGCCCCCGAAGGAGCAAAGTGATCACTGTCTTTCACCTTTTCTTCCACATATACTAAATAGCCTCTATGTAAATGCTAAGCTAAATGGAGCTCCAAGGAGGTGTGGGAACGCCACCGAAATGTCTGTACACCAAATCACAGGATAACACTACCAAGAGCTGTTTACAGAAACTTTACTTGGTAAGGATGCCAGCGTGCTCCTGCCTCATTTTTGCCTCATACTAAGTACTCAAGTCCTTCATAACATATTTTAATATCCTCTAAGTTTTATGGTATGCATTTTCTATGTGCCAGGTAATGTCTTTTATTAGATTGTGTAAGTTTAAATTTATTTCTAATAGAAAGAGATATGTCCTGATAATATGTTAGAATGTTGATTTCAAAACTAAGATATTGATGTGAAAATGAATGGAATGAAATAATAAAATTGCTCAGGGTTTGATTCCCCCCCCACACACCGCACATGTTGACTTTTGAAATTAAGACAAAACCAATTTCAACTGAGAATGGTATCAGCATTACCTCTCCTATGGAGTGTCTTTCTTTCTGTTTTTGAGCTGCTCTACTGCCACTTTAGATAGTAACTTGAGATCAGAGCTGAGGTGAAACCAGAGTGTTTGAAAGGCAGCTAAAAGCACCTTCCCCTTCTCTCCAGGTCACCCTGCGTGGATACAGAATATGACTTGATTTTGTTACAATTAGATCACACAACCTTAGGTATGAATAGTTTTCATTTTAAGTCACTCCCCCAACTAACTCATGCAAACAAGTCTGGACGGGAGCTGGTGTTTTCTGACACGTGTTCACGTTAACCTTGCCACTTTGAACCACACCCCTCCTCTCTTTGAATCAGCGTTCCACGTCCTACTCACATCTTTCCTTTTCAACAGGCTCAGTGTTGTAAAGCAGTCGGTTTTCATTTTGTATGCACGCCAAAAATACATGAAGTTCTGAGAAGCTGGGATTTGTATGAGGTTTAGATGCCTCCTAACTATTGTATCATCTGCCATTGCTTTATTTAATATAAAATGCTAGGTATTTAAACTCATCTTCACTATTACACATTTTCTTATTTTTTACCTAATTAATTTACCCCTTTAAGTGAGGGTAAAGTTATTGTTAGTGAAAGATATGTAACTTCCCATTGTGTCTTTCACAGTTGTGTTTTCCATAGGCCTGAAATGAATTTATAACTTTCTCATATTTGGACTAATGATTTTTTCAGAGTTGCCTAAATGGCACTAGACAAAGATATTAGAATACTCTCAGAAAGGAAAATACACCAGGTGATCTGTCATTTCCTGTATGTGAATGCTGAGATTTAAGAAAATATCGTGATTCGCCTTTAACTCACATATAAATTCTTTTTGTTTAAAACATTGCTCCCTTTGAGATTTAGCAAATAGTTAAATTAGTTTGTACAGTTCTTTTCTTTTTTCTTCCTTTTAAGTACAGCTCTTAAGTAAGCAGACACTTTAACTAGCCTTCCTATTAGACAGCTTTTCTTTATTGTTTTTTCATAGCACAGTTATCAAAAATAAGATAATGCCCAAAGATCTGGGACCTAATCAGCTTTCTAGCTGAGTTTAAAGAGTCTAGAAACTGTTTAAAGGTAGCTCTGGGTATGTGTGCAGGCCCAAGGCAGTGTTTGCTCTGCCACATTTTGATGGAGAGGGTAATGTGTTTGCTAGATAAGGTGAAAGGGACCAGCCAAAAAAGCAAGGCTCTGTTTGATAAACCCTGACATATTTAGCCATTTTTCACACACATGAAAGGAAGCTTTAAAACTCCAAGGAAAATAGAGGTGTCCATTCAAGCACACTAATGTTTATCGAGACAAAAAAGGTAAATAAAGAAAATTGACATCTTGTAGTCTATTAAATTAATTAGCTCTAGAGCTTATCATTAAATTGAAAAACTGGATAAAATTCAAGTCTATTTCTGGTTGTTATTTAATGTGAAAGGTAAGTTCTTGAAGTCGATGCACACTGGAAAGATGGTTATTTTGTTTGGCTCGACTTGTCCTGGTGGAAGATTTGAGCCCTATATAAAGGAGCTCATGAATCAAAGTTAAACTTTTATAAGGTTGATCTGTGTGGACCTGAGATGAGAACATACTTTGAAATTAGTGTTAAAATACATGATGACATTCTTTGTAAAGTGACTTATAACCTGAACACAGATTGATAAAGCCAGAATGAAAATATGCCACTTGGCATATACTTAACAATTAGAGGTCAATATGTTTTCTTAAAAAAAAATTTAACATCATTTTTACGTTTTTAAAATTTTGGTGCATATTTTTCAATGTATATTTTGCGTGTTTTTGTTACATGGATGCCTTGTATAATGTTTAAGTTGGAGCTTTTAGTGTACCTGTCACCATAATGGTGTTCATTGGACCCGAGAGTAAGTTTTTACCCCTCCCTCCCCCTTCCTACCCTCCCCCTTCTTGGTTTCCAATGCCCTTTACATCTCTTTGTAGAGGTCAGTATGTTCTAACAGTCCAATTAAAATAAGTTCATAAAGAAAGATGTTTTAAAATAAAACAGCATTATAATCTAGAATGATTTAAAAATACTGGGGCAAACTATTCATCAATTTATAATAATTTCCCTTTTCTAGAAAAAGTAAAGAAAAATATCAGAAAGTTACACAAAATAGAGACTTTTTCACAATAAGAATTTAAGTGATGTAACTATGAACATAATTTGGGGTTCAATTTCATACTGCGATAACTTTAAGTTAGTTTAGAAGGAAATATCAACTCAAAATCAATATCTTAGTAAAATTTTCTAATTTTTTTTCCTTAGAAAAGATACTTTACTGGTCTCTCTCTCTTTTTTATTTCCTAAATCAAAAATATTTGATAAACTGAAGAAATCACCTCAAATAATTAGTTCATCTATAGAACATTTTAAAACATAACCACTTGAACCTCTGGAAATATGTTTGTTTTATATATTAATCATTTTAAACATTTTTTATGCTGTGGTGTTAATAATCTATATGCGTGTAGATTTTTAGATAAATTTAATGTCAACTAGGGATTAATGTGCATTAATTAATTTGACTGTATCTTCTTTAATGAGAAAAAAGGATTTAGTTTTAATACTGATGATCTTAATAAAGCGTCTCTCTACTTATCTATATTTTCCCAACATTAGGAATTATTTTTATTAGAAGGTGAATTAATTTAACAATGGCAGGGTGACAAAATATGAAATAAATCAAGTGATTGCAAACTGACTTTGTTTTTGTTATTGGGGTTGTCTCATCAAACCACGTAACTTTTAAAATAAGAAATCAATTTGTATAAGCTATTTAAAAGTAAAAACATAAATTAGACTTCACATTTAATTTTCTTTTGAGTACTATATAAAAGGGCTAACCCTTAGACAGAATTTGAAACAGTATCTGGGATGTAACGTGCCTAACATGTTGACTCAATTCTCTAAATAGTGTAAAAGTCACATCTTATAAGTGCATTTTCAGTAAAATTATTGTCCCAGGACATGCAGAAAAATCCTCATAGAAATCTGTGAAATAACTAAAATCGCTAATCACTGTATCGACAAATATACACAAAAGCCCAAGCACATACGGGAAGTTTACAAGGTTTCATGACACCGCCCCTTCCTGTAGATTCGATGCAAAAAGAAGACGAACATTAGCTGAGCGCTCCAGACCACTTTGTACTTCTTAATCTATTTTGGGGAGTATCCATTAAAATTACAGGCTACAGTGCCTTTTCAAAATAAATCTTTGTTTATTATTATTAATATTTTAGAATGGAAGATGGAGGAGGAAAGCAGGAAGAGCAGGGACGGGCAAAAATCAAACCAAAATCCAAACAAACAGGCAAAAAAACCCAGACTCTTTTTTCTACACCACCCCCCCACCACTTTTAACATTCCCATGTATAGCACACACTTTACTAGTTAATGTTCATATATAGCATCTGCTACCCAGCCCCTCATAAAGGCTCCTCATGAATGAATACTTAGCTGTTCTTCCCTAATTCTGTCAGGGCTCTTGTCTTGTGTTAAAAGGCCTGACAGTGTAATCCTCCAATGCCCCACACTTACAGGTGGGCACATGGCGTGGAATAGGCATTGGTCTTCAGCAGGCTGCCGCTGGCAACTTGCAAGGTTCATCTTCCAGCCAGTCAGATAAGAGGTTGGGTATAAAACAAATTATGCAAAGTTTTATTATTATTATTATTAACGTATTATTATTATTATTAAGCCTGGAAATATAGTGTTCTAGACCTGGAAGCTTCCACTTTAAAATATGTTGTGCTCAGATCCAGCCACCAGATAGTAGTAGGACACTATAACTTTTACTGGCGTGACTGCTTTGGTCCCAGTTCTGGCTTTGCCAGTTAAAGAATGGGTAACAAATAGCATTCACTCCTCTGGTTTATTGAGAATATGCGAGAAGGGATCCAAAGTTTCTAGCTCTATGCCTGGCACCGAATATGGTTTCTATAAAGGATGAATCTCGGTATTATCTCTTGAGGTTGGTGAGCACAATGAATCTCAGTTCCAGAAACTGAATCATTTAAAGAACAGTTGGGAGCCAGTTGGGTGGGGATGTACAAGGTGTCCTCAAAGGGTTTTCAGAGGGAAGTAGTTAGAAAATAGGTACTGTAGGTAGTGAATTTTAGCTCAATATAAGGAAGAACTTATAATTCAGTAAATTTAAAAACATTTTTAAAAATGATCATGCCATCTGTCAGGGCGGCAGGGAGAGGATAATTGAATTATGACAGAGTTAGGAAATCATTGCTATTTAAAACCCGGTTGCATAAAATGTAATCACCTGGGAAACTTTTTAAATATTCACGTTACAGGTACCTGAGAAAAGTTGTCTTTCACAGACACAGTCCTGCCATTTACAAGTGTAATTTCTGGTATTTGTTAGAAATGAGACACCTTGACTATGTAATACCAAGATGAGAGCCAGTCACTGTAAGAGCAAAATTGTTTGTCTTTTTGATTGTTCCCTCTGAAACTCAGCAAATCACACTGTGTTTCCCTTTTGCAAATAACATTCTGATGTGGGGAGATAAAAGTGAATATCAAGGTCAGTGACAAGGGGAAACCACAGTACAGAAAGTATCCTAAAGCTAGCATTCTGGTCCAAATTATTTTTCTTTTTAACAAATTATATTGTAATAATAACTACTATTTATATAATAACTAAATACATTATTTAGTTCTTACCTTGTTAATTGAATTTGCTTAACCTCTCTGACCCTAAGTTTACTTTTCTGAATAAAAGTAAAAAAGGGTGGAAGAGTTGAACTAGATCAGGAGTGACCGAACCAAACACTCACAGGGCCTGAGAGGGATTAGAGGTGGGCAATGTGGACCAGGTGTGAATAACTGGGAGTGGTGGGGACTACGGCAAACTAGAGAGTTCTAGTTTTAAAGAGGGGCACTGCTAGGTGACTCTTTAAACTGTGGCCCTGTGGAAGTACAGATTCAGTGTTGCCATAGTTTTTGATTTTGAAAGAT
>CAUYRT010054545.1:0-17163 GCA_963574885.1 Lepilemur ruficaudatus | reverse complement strand
GGGACTATAGGCATGCGCCACCATGCCCAGCAATTTTTTACTTATATTTTTAGTTGTCCAATTAATTTCTTTCTATTTATAGTAGAGACAGGGTCTCGCTCTTGCTCAGGCTGGTCTTGAACTCCTGACCTTGAGCTATCCGCCCACCTTGGCCTCCCAGAGTGTAGGGCCAGACTCTTAAGAGCCTTGAATGTTAGACCAGGCCATTTCATATGTTTGTTTTTAGCACTTTTTTGTTTGTGTATGAATTTCTGGAGGCACTT
Source organism: Lepilemur ruficaudatus (assembly GCA_963574885.1). Lineage (NCBI taxonomy): Eukaryota > Metazoa > Chordata > Mammalia > Primates > Lepilemuridae > Lepilemur > Lepilemur ruficaudatus. The sequence continues at coordinate 16,900 of CAUYRT010054545.1, read as the reverse complement.
GAATTTTTCTTAGTGTTTTTGAGCATGAATGTGATATAGTCAAAGCATGCTTCTTCCTAGATTGTCATGCATTTAAAAGAATTTGAGAGGAAAGAATCTGAATTTAGGTAGTAGACTAACACAGAGACTACCTCACTGTGGCAATAGAGATGCAAGAAGAAGCCTACAATTGAGGTGAATTTTGAAAAATATCAATCAAAGAACCGTATCAAGAGAACATAATTAAACATTGAAATGGTATAGTATGAAATATAAGTAGGAACTCTATTGTTACTTTTGTGCATGTAATTCTTATCAGTCAACATATGTATCATTTGTGTGTTTATATTTTATACCTTAAGAGTGTGGTAGAGATATTCTTGTCACCAATACGCAAACACTTTCTGTAATCAGTTTGGTAAAAGGTTGATTTTTCAAGAGTAAAAACTTTTTAAACTGCCCAGTCATTTTGAGATTTGTTTCAGTATACTAAAGACACGGTATACTACCCAATCCTGGATTATTGTTCAATTCTAAGTTATATGTATAATATAAAGAATGGTGATTCAAGAGATCTGTCATACAAAATGGTGACAGTTAACAGTGTACTGTATACATGAAAATTGCTAAGAGTAGGTTTTAAATGTTTTCACTACAAAAAAAGAAGCATGTGAGGTAATGATTATTAATTCAGTTGACTTAGTCATTTTCACAATGTATATATGTAACAAAACATCATATTGCACACCATAAATATACATACTTTTTGTCAATTAAAACAATTTTGCAGAAGAAGTGAAAAATAGTGGCTTCTGTAAAGAAATATGCTAGCAATATCTACCAAAAGTCATTAAAATGTTAATATCTTAGAATTTATCCTCAAGAAAGAATATAACCTGAGGAAAGAGTTATATTTCAGAATAAAATAAAAGATTGGTCAAATAAACTATATCCCATCAACTCAATGGACTATCATGTAGCCACTAAAATATTACAAAGAAAAATAAATAGAAATATGGAAAAGATTTGATAATGTTAAGAGAAGAATAATAAATTGTATACCACTGCTAGAGCAGCTATATAAAAATTTATGTATATATACAAAAACTAGATAATATATAAGAGTAGTAGAACATTGGCAAAATATACATGATGTTTCTTTTTAAAATAATTTCAAATTTCTTTTAGGATTTTTAAGAATTGTGCCAATTTAAGTGATAAGCTTCTCCTCTCCCTTTTCTCTGCCCTCTTCCGCATTGCCCCAAGTTACATGTATGTCTTTGGCTTTTCTTTTCTTTTTTTTCCCCTGACAGCATAATGTAATGTCATTTTGTTAGTTTGCAAAGAACTACAGTGGTTTATGGAAGTAGATTAGGGGTTCCCCAATCTGATCATCGAGAATTTCTCTCAGGGTTTATTTTAGAATTTTTATAGATTAACATTTTTTTTGGCTTTTCTTTTTAACCAAATGGGTTTATAATTCTAAGTATAACATTAAATCATTTCTATATCTAAACTGTAGCACTTTGAAATTTAGGAGTATTTTTACCCATTTGTCATGTCTCTTATACTGTGGTTAAAAAACAAAAATCACATCTGGTGCCATTTTATTGCTTTCAAAGGATTGCATCTTCAGTCTAAATCTTAGACAAAGTTCTAATGAGTTTCCTCAAAAGAGTTTTTAAAAGTTGCTGGAATGGTCTGGTTGTAGCATGCTACTCACTAAATCTGTAATGAATAAGTATTTGGAGCCACAGTAATAATTTTTCATGCATATGATACTGTCTTAATAATTCTGTTGTGGCTGTGTGCTTTATTGATTTCTGTCCCACTTCTGTGGCATGAAATGAAATATATTATCCCACTTCAACCATTATGGTTTCCTTTTGAATTACATATTCACTACTTGATCCTGTCATCAAGCTGCTTCCATTTTCTGTAATGTGGCGTTCAGTCCGAGATTTACGGCTGTAGTACTCACTGCAATCTAAGTCAAAACAGGACAAGTAAATTCAGATCAGAAAGGTTAGTAAGAAAATACAATAGACGGTTAGATTTTTAAAAAATCACTTCTCTAACTTAGTATATTTGCTGGTTTGGGGTTTTCTTTCTTCTTCTTAAGAACTGTAGGAATGAATTGTTGAGGTGCATTCTTGGGGGGAGAGGAGGGCAAAGCTTGAGAAGCCAGAACCTCTCCTGATCTCCCAGCTGATGTGGACAGGTTGGCCCCACTCCCTTCTCTCAGGTTCTGTGACTGCATACTCCTGGCTTTCTTCCCACCCTTTTACCATTTCCTTTTAAGCTCTTTTGTTTTAAATATTAGAATTTCTTAAAGATCGCCCCTAAGGCCCTCCTCTCTTTTCACTTAAACTCTTACCTTAGGCATTTTCATCAATTTCTGTGGCTTAACATGCCATCCGCATGCCAAGACTTTCCAAATCAATTAACTCCAGCTGAAACTCTGAGCTCTGTTCCTACGCTGTCAACTGCCTTATTGTTAACACTGCCACTCACGCCTCACGCGTGCCCCCTCTCCCAAGTGAGCTCTTGAGCTTTCTCCGTAAACCTTTTCATCTCCTCCGTCTCTGTAAATGGTGCCTGCGTCAATCAACTTACGTATGGCTGTCACATGAGAATCGTCAACATTTTCCTTCTCACCCCCTACATTTATCCTCACTATATCCATTTCAGTTCTACATCCAAAATATAAATTGACTCTGTCCTCTTTTCTCTTTCCCCCCTGCTAGCCACCCTAGCTCAGACAGTCCTTATCTCACACCTAGACTCTACCTGGTTCTCCTCCTCCAGTTCCATCACTCCCACCCCCACCCCTAATTCCTGATCTAACAAGCCTTGTCATGTATTCTCATTGTGTCTCTTGCTCAAACCCTTCGGTGGCTTCTCTTTGCTCTTAGGATGGTACACTCTCTAGCCATACCATTGTCTTTTCCAGGATTTACTCACCTCTTTTTCATCTCAGGACTTTTCATTTACCCTTTCCTGTCTTTTCCCTACTCTGTATTTCTTACATTTGTCACTTCTTCAGACAGGTTTTCCCTAGGCCCCAACCCCCCAATCCATTGTTATACTTAATATTGTATTTTCTCTCACACACACATCACCTCTTCCTCCCTCTCTCTCTCTTTCCTTCTCTCTTTCTCAGAGTAGACTGTAAGTTCCTCAAGGACAGAAAACGTGTGCACGTGTAGACTTTTTAACCACTGATCCCTAGCACTTAATGTGATACTTGGGCATACAATAGGTGCTTCATATTTGCTGAGAATGAATAGTTTCGGTTTACTGAAATTAACTTTTTGCAGATTTGTCCAGTCTACTAATGACCACTTCAGAGATTATCTTAGCCAGGAGCAGTACAATTATTACCGGTCAACTAAAAATAAAAAGAAAAAAAAAAAAAAAGAAACCGAATTTTTAAGTAGCACAAGACTTTGAGAAGACAGTGAACTGAGCTCTCTATTATATCTTATTATATAGATACAAATAAAGTGTTGAAAGATATATATGACCATTAATTAAAGAAATCAAAAGCATGAAAAAAAATCACTAAATAACATTTACTCTGGTAGGTCTAGCTAAGCTTACTGAGGGAAAAGGAAAATTATTTTACATAAAATTTTGCCTCTTGAAACTTAACACTGGAAAACAATAATCTTAACAAGCTTTACCACCACCACCACCACCTACCCCACAAAAGTTTTCTTTGGCAAAAATAAATTATGGAGGCTAATGGCTATAATGGTAGTAACAGAGTGAAGTTTCAGAAATATAGGTAAGACATAAGAAAAGATACCATAGTATGTATTAAAATACATACATAGTATGTTTAATACATAGTATGTATTTAAAATTCTATTGAATTCCCTTTTTAATTCACAATTACTTAGAAAAGCAACCAAACTTATACCTCATTGGAAATGTTTAGAAAAATATTTTCAGTGTGTTACTTGTAAGAGTATTGGTAAGATTTATTGAAGACCAACAGTAACATTAAAACCGCACCCAAAGTAAATGTACTTTCCTGCCATGGTGATCTGCACTAAAATATCACCAGATTGTATTGTACAATTAATCATTGAAAAATGGAAGAACTTGAGGTTAAATCAATAACTAAAAATGTAAGAAAAGATACTTATTAACTAAGTAAAATTTCAATCTGTGAGAAGGATGTCATGAGAATTTTGGCATATAAAAACAAAGAAAGAAATGATAGAATCTCAGGAAATTATGAGTATATTTGATCCAAAAAATGTTAGTAAATCTTTTTTCCATCAAATGCTCCTAGGTATTGATCTCTTTGGTAAAGGAGGCACTCCGGTCTCAGTTGATGTACCTGTGGGTATATAGGTGTGACCAGAGTTCCTAAATATGAACACTCTAAATCACAAATTAGAATTTCTCATGCAATTTAAATTATATGTATGGAGGATTTGGAGTGGGTACAAAATTCCCCAAGTTGGATGCTCTTCCCTCAGGGCTGCCATTTGCAGGGAATTTCATGTACATATTCAGACATGCACACTTGCACAACTGCTTATTATAGAAATATTCTTGGTTACTAAATGTCTAACAGACTTAAACATACAGGGTTTCCCATATATGGAGAAAAGTGATTCCACCCACTCTCCATGCCTTGGCACGTCACGATGCCAGCCCTTACATTTATTTGACTTTCAGAATTTAAATAGACAGTGATGTAAATCAGAAGTTAATGTTTCACCTACTGGCATTAAGTAACTAAATCATCTTGCTCATGATGAGGAAGATAAATCCTTTTCAATTTGGCTACAGAATGGAAATGGCATTTATTCTAATCCTATCTAAGTTATGTTGGCCACAAAATGATCTATTTCTATGTTACAAAAGATGAGGAAGCAGAAGAGAATACAACAGAGCTAAATGGTTTGGCGAAGATCACACAATATGGAAGTAGAATCCAAGTCTCTCTGGAGTCCCTGCTCTGATCAAAGTTTCATCTTACTGAATGTCACAGCATTATAAAGTGAAATGTATCTCACCACACATGTGCATAATGAATTATTCTCAGTAGATAGCTTCTATTTTTAAAACATGTCATGTTTTGAGATTTTAAATTTTCAGTTTTATTCTGTTGTATTTTAAAATCTCTTTCTTACAGATTTGAACTGCAACAGGAATTGAAGAGTTACTTTGGCATTTTTCCATGTGCATTCTTATATTGATCTTATTAAATATGCTCCAAGAGGTCACTTGTTTTGCACAACAATTCTATAAACTAGCTGTCTATAAAAGGCAGTTCATTAAAAATTAATTTTTAAATGAACTTTAGATGTACTGTATAGATTTTTTTAAAGACTGCGTATTAGAGAGAGCATACACACAAAATATTTTCTTTGCCCAGTAGTGGTGATAATAGCTAATGTTTATTGAGCTCTTACTCTGTAACAGATGCTATTCCAATTATTGACTATTTTTTAATTTTAATTTTAAAAAATTTTATTTTTATTATATATTGACAAATTATAGTTGTATATATTTATGGGGTACAAAGTGGTGCTATGATTTTTTAATACAGTGTGGAAAGATCAAATTCACATATCCATCACCTCAAATATTCTTTGTGATAAGAACATTAGAGATTTACTCTTGCACTATTGAAATGTACAGAACCAATTATTAGCTGTATTCACCATGTTGTACAGCTTATCTTAAAAAAAAAAAATTTTATTCCTCCTGTCTTCATACCCTTTGGCTATCATCTCTTTATTTCTACCACCCCACATTATCTAGTAACCACCATTCTCCTCTTTGCTTCCATCAGTTCAGCTGTTGTTCAGTGAAGTCCTTATCAACGTTCCAGAGTCATCTGTCATACATATAGGAAAACAATCCTAAAATTCACATGGAACCACAAAAAGTCCCAAATAGCCAAGGCAATCATGAGCAAAAAGAACAAAGCTAGAGGCATCGCACCACCAGATTTCAAACTGCTGTATACTGCAAAGTGATAGTGATTAAATCAGGATGGTACTGGTGTAAAAGTAGACACATCAGCCAGTGGAACAGAATAGAGAGCCCAGAAGAGAACCCTTGCATCTGTGGTCAATTGAGCTTTGACACAGGTGTCAAGAATATAATGGGAAAAGGACAGTTTTCAATGATTGGTGTTGGGAAAACTGGATAACCATATGCAAAAGAATAAAATTGGGATCATGTCTCACAACACAGAAAAATCAATTCAAAATGGATGAAAGACTTAAACATAAGATGTAAAACTGTAAAACTACTAGAAGAAAAACAGGAAAAACTTCATGACCTTGTGTCTGGGCAATGATTTTTTGTAGTCATTAATTATTTTTTATTTTAATCCTCAAAGCAACTCTATAAGATATTGTATTGTTATTCCTATTTTATGGTAAGGAAACTAATACACAGAGTGATTAAATAACTTGCTAGAAGGTGGTAAAGACAGTACTGAAACTATCTGGCTCCAAAAGCCACACTTTGACCTTATACTGCCTTCCAAGAATCCTTTTCTAGTATGACTTCATTAACACATTAACTGCCATACGAGTTATATTTCACTCACTCATGCTGGTTTTGAGCCCAGGGCCTCATGAAACATATGTAACCCACATGTCTCTTCACCTTGGGGGCCGCATGAACTATTTTCCAAGTTGCACATACAGAAAACAATTAAAAAACCCAAATTTTTTATTATATTAGAAAGGATCGTTTTGTTTTCAAAGTTTTTATGCTAACTTCATAATAAAACACCGTGGCCCCAGGGAAGAAAAGTTTTTTTTCCTAGTGTGACAGTCAATGTGTTAAGTAACTTTGCCCTTGAGATGGTTTCGACCCATCTTGGCACTCACTACAAATTTGATATTATTTGATGATTATATACTTTGAAATATATTTATGACTGAATTCTTGAACAATTTCTATTCTCTACCCACTCACATTTTTACTTGGAAATAATTTATAAAACTGGCTAAAATTTAAAATTGAAGTAGAGACTGTAGTAACAGAAGAACTCAAAACCATCTTTCTTAGTCCTTAAGTTCTTTATGTACGATTTAGTCTGATTTCTGCTGTCTAAACCATACAGTGTCTCCAGTTTTCCAAGCCTACTGATCCGTATAAAAATTTCATAGTGTCACATCTAAAATATCTAAGTTTAGTTTTAATTTTTAATACAGGTTTAATTTATTTTTCCTCTTAAATAGTAGAGACGGGGTATTCTCAAGTGGTTTTTAACCAGATTTCATAAAGTAAGCTTTTAAGGCAGATTTTCAGAGTAATCTAAAGGGTAAGTTTTGCATTTTACTTACTGCTGGAAAGAGAAAAAATAAGAGCAGTTAGTAACTGAATATAATTTATAATGGTGACGAATGGTCTCATAGCTTCCTTGTCATTTCTGTTAGTGACTAACAATTACATCATTCTTCTAACTTTAAGTAAACAAATAAGCAGAAGCTTTCCTGGGGTTTTAGAAGTATAGTTACTGTCCAAATACAGGTGACCCTTGAACAACGTGAGAATTAAGGGTACCAACCCCCCATCTCCAAGTCAAAAATCCACATACAGCTGGGAACAGACACTCACGTCTGTAGTACTGGCACTTTGGGAGGCCAAGGCAGGAGGATTGCTTGAGGCCAGGAGTTTTAGAGCAGCTTGAGCAAGAGCAAGATCCCTCTCTACAAAAAACAGAAAAACCAGTCGTGCGTGGTGGTGCGCGCCTACAGTCTCAGCTCCTGGGGAGGCTGAGGCAGGATGATCGCTTGACCTCAAGAGTTTGAGGTTGCAGTGAGCTGTGATGATGCCACTGCACTCTAGCCCTGGAGACAGAGGGAAACTATGAAAAAAAAATCCACATACAACTTTTGACTCCTTCAAAACTTAACCTGCTAACAGACAACTGTTGATGGGAAGTCTCACTGAATAACATAAATAGTCAATTAGCATATTTTGTGTATATTATATGTATTATATACTGTATTCTTACAATAAAGTAAGGTAGAGAAAAGAAAATGTTATTCAGAAAATCATAAGAAAAAATATATTTACTGTTCACTAAGTGGAAATGGATCATCATAAAGGTCTTCATCCTCATCTTCACATTGAGTAGGCTGAGGAGGAGGAGCAAGAGGAGGGGTTGGTCTCACTGTTTCAGGAAATCCACATGTGAGTGGACTTGTGTAATTCAAATCCATATTGTTCAAGGCTCAACTGTATGTGCATTTTTATACAGGTAATTTATACAGACTTAAATGTCTTAAGCTTGTTCTTGTACTTCATGTTGATACTATTAATTTATTTTCTTATGTGCATTTATTTTCAAGTAACACATACTATATATGCCAACAGGAAGTTCAAGTCCCTATTATTTTAGACAGTAGAAGTCTTAAGAATTTGCTATATGGTCTCTGCATCCTAGCATGCTGTTCTTGTGGCATTGGGAACCTGGGCAGAGAGAGCAATTTATGTCGGGTTAAGGTGGTTCCATTAAGTTTCATGTAATAGCCTTCAGTCCTAAACCTCCAAAATCATTTTAAAAAAATAACAGTAGAGCTACGTACAATGATTTAGTGTTTTTTTCTGTAAAATGTTAGAAAATAAAACTTAACAAATTAATCTAAAACCAGTGAATAAAAAGCTGCAGGATAATTTATTTCTATGTGTTCAGTAAGAAAACTATGTTTGGGGAATACTTTTCATAGTTTAGCTGATTGTACAATAGCCTCTGAATTCTTACTGTCCTTAAATGGCCAAGTCAGAGAGCGTCTTTGCAGATTAAGCAAAACACAATGGGCAATCATCTGCTCTGTGGTTATTTTATTCTTGCTATTTTCTTGGCTTACATAACACTGTATTACTGGAGCAGGCACAAATGATGTGTTGTGATTCTGTAGTTTAAAGGAAGGAAAAGAGCTTCGGTTTTCATTAGTTTTTAAATATTCCTTCTGAAGAATCACTGTCGTTTAATATTGTGCCTGGTACTAAGCAGCAAATGCACAAGGTATCCAGGTTACCAATTTTACGTAACAGTTGGTGTGACTATTGCAGGAGCTTGTGGTATTTCCTGTTTTCATGGTTATTTAGAGAAATTTTATTTCACCCTCACTGTTTAGATTCCTAGTCCCTCCTTTCTCTTGTGAATATAATACTGATAATAATACCCCTTTTATATGTTGATATGTATACATATAGTAACAACCTGTGGTTCTATTGCAAGGTGATCCACTGGTAGAATCATGCTATAAACTGAGAGGCATTGGTTACAAAGTTTTAAGTGTAGCTCACTTAAGCCTGTGACTTTTGGATTGTTTGGGTTTATTCCTCTTTTGCTCTGTTTGCCACGTGCTTGTTATTTGTCATTTCTGGGCTAAGCTCATTGTTCGGCAGATAGTAAATATAGATTGGTCTTTAAACTGCTTTGGGGACAAAATATGATAATAGTACGTTATCTAATGCTTCTGATCAAAACTATAAAAGCAAAGTTCTTTTGCTAGGCAGCATTCTCTGATATCTGCTTTTAGAAACGCTAGGTTTTCCATCTTACATAATCAAATGACATTTCTTCTGATGGCCTATGTTTGTATAAATACAAAAATTATTTCCTAAGCCTATTAATATTTGTTATTCAAGTATTAGAGGAGAGTTTAGTTTCTATTCCATTTTTTTTGATATATCATCTCATTAAAAAATATCTTTGTGATAATGTCCTATTCAGCTTTGAATTTTAATTCATTGTTTTTTGTTTTAAACTAACCATGATCAAAAATTAGTGGTATTTAGAACTGCCTTGTTTAATGTACAATTCCACTGAAAAACATAATATATTAATGGGATTTCTAATGCATTAGCTCATCATACTAGTTCACTGAATGTATAGTCTTTGGCCTAAAAGATATAGCTTTCCACGTGTGCCATTTTGTTTTTCTAACTATTCTCTGTAGCACGTATGTATTACTGTCCTTAACGTCCCTCTGGCACAGAGTTGATGTTCAGAGTTGGGCAAGTTGTATGTGACGGGAGCAGGGCAAGACCAGATCTTCACTTCGCCTACTTTCCCCACAAGATTGAGGGGTGACTCTTTTTACATTGTGTGCTACCGATGACTATGCTCTCCCTTTGCACAATCAGATATCCACATCTGAGTGTTTGTGTCCTCTGAAAGAAAGGGTTGGGTTTATGATTTTTAGCAAGATCCTTGTGGATTATGCATTCTTTTTGGTCAATGGGTATAGATATATCTGAAAGCTCTACTTTTAAATTGTAAAATTTGTCAGGATTCACATTTTCTTTGATGTGAAGGAATATGGTGAATCTCATAGTAGTGTAATTACAATAAAAACATTTCAAATTTGAGCCTCAAGAAGGTTGCTCTGATGGATTCAGTCCATAAATAGGACAGGGTGGTTGATCTTAGGTGGGTCTCACTGACTAAAGTGACTTTTAGAGACGTGATTGGAGGACAGACATTTGGTGGATTAGTAGGTTTGTTCCAAGCGTAGGGGGTGGCTTGAAAGAAGATATAGGCAAGAGTAGGCGAGAGAGACAAAGGATTCATTTAGGAGAAAAGAATGGGGAATGGGACAGGATGTGGGAGGAGAGAGATCTGACAGAGGAATTGGAAAGGAGTCGTGGAGCCATTTGAAGACAAGAAAAAAGTTGCGCTTTAAATGTTGAGAGCCAGCATCCTGATTAGAAGAAGAGGTGTGGTGAACTGACACCCTCCCCAAAAGAAAGAATGCTGACAGTTTAGTAAGTTTCATAAGAAAGATGGTAAATGGGCAGAGTAAAGAATGAAGTGATTATTAAATGGGTAATCACATAATTTATCCAAACTAGGTCACTTTGAGAGAGTAAAAGGGAACATTATTTAATAGTTATGCTGAGATAAAATATACAAACGAACTGTGCTGGCTGAATAAGACATGTGGTTATCCCATTATTATTAATTAACTTGGAATTCATTAATAGATCATAAAGACAGGAAAAATTAAAATATTGAGTTTTGAAAGTGATACCATAATATTCCTTTTTTTAAAAAAAAACCTATAAATGGGAAATTGTCAGATTCCAGTCAGGACTAGGAGGAACAGTTTCTAGGGTTGATTGATAGATGTGGATGTTTTCATGGCAATGTGCATAGCACATAGGTGTTGAGTGAGGTTGCCTAACCTTGAGTTCTAGTTCTGCCACTGACCCGCTGGTGACCTTCAGCAAGGAAGATGGGGATAGTGGGAAGACCTGCCTCTTTGGGATGAGGTCAGGTTTAAATGAGATAATGTGTACGAACACTTAGCACAATGCCTGTCACATGCTAAGCACTGAAATGGGCCTATTGTTGTTTTTTCTTCTGTTACTACAATGACCACTACTATTATATGTTAGCAGTTAGCATATTTTCAATTTAGAGATAAATGTTTCAAGCTTTCTGATGTTGCTGCTAGCCTTCTGTCTTTTATTTCTAACAATAAATCTATAATTAAATAAGTTTGAAAAACTATTTTTGATTTTAGCTTGAATATAATATAGCTCACATCATACCTTCTACCTATCTAGGCCTTTCTTACTTACAAGTAGACAGGTTTTCACAGATATAATCAAATTATCAAATACAGTAATTCTCATTTGCATTCAAGTCTTAAAGATGTTTCTAGCAGCATTGTGTTTTTCAAATCCAGTTGCTGGTACGCAGCAGATTCTGTCATCCCTGTAAATGATGGCTGAGGAATATCGTTTAACTTTCTGTTCTAAGAAGGATGAAACTTACTTTTGTTGGGGATGAAGGGGGTGGTTCTTAGCAGAAAAAATAATTATGTGATTTAGATCTTTTAAGCTTTAAATACTCATTTAAAGAGATTCATGAGATTACCAGAAATTCAACATGAACATGCCCTGTTTTGAGCCACTTGCATTTATTATTTATTGTTCCCTTTTCCTTAAATACTCTTTCCCCAGCTATCTGTACAGCTCACACCCTCAGTATTTTCAGGTCTTTGCTTAATTGTCACCACCTCAGTGAAGCCTTCCTTGACCACCCCATCCAAAACCAGAGCCTCTTTCTAGCACTCTTCATTCCATCTTTAGCTTTATTTTATAATTTCATAAGTGATGGTTATTTTAGAATCACTGTCATAGTTCTCCACACTTGTGTGCTGAGATATATACAATAGTTCCCCCATATCCTCAGTTTTACTTTCTGTGGTTTTAGTTTTACCTGCAGTTAGCCGCAGTCCAAAAATATTAAATGGAAAATTCCAGAAATAAACAATTCATAAGTTTTAAATTGGGTGCCGTCCTGTGCAGTGTAATGAAATCTTGTGCCATCTAGCCCGGGACGTGAATCATCCTTTTGTCCAATGTGTCCGTGCTGTATAAGCTACCTGCTCATTAGTAACTTAGTACCTGCCTTGATTATCAGATGGAAAAAACATAGGGTTTGCCAGTATCTGTGATTTCAGGCATCTGCTAGAGGTCTTAGGATGTCTCGCTTGTGGATAAGGGGGACTACTGCATTGCTGGAGTAACTCTGCACTCTGACATTGTGATGGAATAAAGATTTACACTTCTCTACTACCTCATTAAAACAGTCCTTAGGAAATTGAGCTTTCTTTTAGAATTAGTTTGCTTGTAAGAGGGCTTATGGAATGTCTGGTCTTCTTAGTTTGGACTGAGGTGTGGTGGCTGTAGCTAAGGATGAAGTGACAACACTGTTTCAAGGATAGCCCTCTGGAGAAAAGAGAACCTCCCCTCCCCCTGCCAAAAAAAAATTTTTTTTCCAACAGAAGCTTTTCCGCTACTGGTCCTAGAAACTCAAGAGCCCTAACTTGCCTTTTAGTGGGAAGAGAGGAACTACCTCATCTTAACCACATCCCTATCTGTATTAGTCAGTCTGGCAACCGTAACAGAATACCACAGACTGGGTGGCTTAAACAAGAGAAATTTATTTTCTCACAGTTCTGGAGACTGCAAGTCTGAGATCAACATGCCAGCAGGGTTGGTTTCTCGTGAGGGGTTGCAGATGGTCACCTTCTCACTGTGTGCTCATGTGGTCTCCTCTTTGTGTGTGAATGAAGAGCGAGCTCTCTGTTGTCTCTTCTTATAAGGACACTAATCCTATCAGATCAGGGCCCCACCCTCAGGACCCCATTTAACCTTAATTGTTTGCTTTCTCCAATTATAGCAACACTTGGGTTAGAGCTTCAACAAATGAATTTCAGGAGGATACATACAGTCCGTAACACTGTGCATCCCAAATTATTTCTGAGTTCAGTTCAATTAAACAAACATTTTTTTGAGAACCTGTTAAATGTACAGGTACTGTGCTAGGCATCAAGGAGGCAGAAGTGAATTACCTGGTACTCAAGAACTTAATATTTTAGTGAGGGAAATAAACATGGATACAATTAACTAGAGATTGTGGTAAATGTTTTTCTAAGCTAGATTTTGAAGGGTGAGTTGAAATTTTCCAGGCAGATTTGTATAGGGAAGGGAATTATAGGCCGAGAGGTTGACATGACCAGCAGAATGGAATTCTCAGGAAATGACAAGCAGACCACTGTGGGTAGGATGTGGAGGAAGCAGGGAGTGTTGGCCATGAGCCTAGAAATGTAAAACTCCTTCGTGGTGTTTGTCTTTCCTGCTGGTACCACAACATTTTTCTGAAAAAGTAGAGAGTACCTAATACGTTGATTTTCACAATGAAGAAGAATAAGTTTTACAAGACTGGCAATGACTGACATTTACAATCTACAGCAAGAGACTAATTATGCAACTAAAATACAGTGGTACAAAGCACATAATTAGGATTAAGAGAATTTCCATATCAATTAAAGGAAATATATATTTAGTGTTATATTTGAAAAACCTAAAAAAATTTACAAATTAAAAAAAAAATCAGTGGTGAAATTTAAAATACTGTGGTTATCAGAGATGGGAAAAACATGTATAGTCACCATTTCCAGTAAAGAAAAATATTAAAAATCTTTGGCTTTCTCCAACATTCCTTAAGTTTCTATGTAAAATTTCTAAAACTCTGTTTTTTTTTTACATAAATGTTCAAAAATCGCTATTCATTTCCAGTCAAGATAGAGTAACAGAGACTGGATTGACCCTTGAACCTGAAACAACAACAGCAAAAACAGAAATAATATATTAAACAGTGGCTTTCAAAACACTGGGCATTAGGCAATGAATGAAACTAATCCCTGAGAAATGGTAAACAATTAAGGGCAGCCCTATGAGCATTGTAGCTTTCTGTTTTGAGAGACTTTCCAGGCCACTGTTCAGAATTATACTTAATAAGTAAAACAAGTGGAATCATAAAAATACTCAATGCAAAAGAAGGCAGAAAAAAGGAAAACAGAAAAAAAGAATAGATGAGACAAATAGAAAACTAAGAGCAAAATGATAGACTTAAGCATAACCATATTACTGAAACTGGTCACAAGAAAGCGGGAGTGACTATATTAATAAGAAGGTGATTTCAGAGCACAGATATTACCAGAATAAAATCATTTAATAACAATAAAAGAATGCATCAAGTGGACTATTATAATCTTAAATGTGTGTGCACTGAATAACAGCTTCAAAATACATGAAGCAAAAACTAATAAAATTGCAAGGAGAAATACACAAATCAATCTATCATTATAGTTGAAGATTTCGGTATCTCTTAATAATAGAACAAATAGACAGGAAATGCACAAGAATATAGAGGACTTAATGCTGTTGACCAACTTGATGTAATTGACATTTATAGAACACTCCAACCAATAACAGCTCCAACCAAAACATTTGCACATGGAAACATTTACCAAGAAAGACCATATTCTATGTCGTTAAGTCCTCAGTAAGATTCAAGCCATAAGATTCATGTTGTGGAAAACATGTTCTCTGATCACAATGGAATTATAAGAAATCAATAATGGATCACATTCTGGAAAATCCCCAAATATTTGGAAATTAAATAACATGCTTCTGAATAACTCTGGATCAAAGAAGAAATTTAAAGGGAATTTTAAACTAAATGAAAATGAAAATAAAACATATCAAAATTTGTGGGATGCCACTAAACGAGTATTTTGAGGGAAATATAATCTGAAATGCCCTATACTGGAAAGTAAGAAAGGTCTCAAATCAATGACTTCAGATTCCACCTTAAGAAACTAGAAAAAAGAAGGACAAATTAAGCCCAAAATAAGGAGAAGAAAAACAAAGAGCAGAAAACAATGGTATAGAAAACAGAAGAGCAGTAGAGAAAATCAAAACCAAAAGCTCATTCCTTGAGGTCAATAAAATTGGTAAACCTCTAGCCAAGGTTGTGTGTAGAATAATTGGGGACTGTATCCTGGATATATGAATGTTATATAGGTTGCATATCACTAATACAAAATCTGAAATGCTCTGAAATCAAACAGAACTTTTCGAGTACTGACATGACGCTTAAAGGAAATGTTCAGTGGAGCATTTATGATTTCAGATTTTCGGATTTGGGATGTTCAGCCCAAAGGTATCATGCAGATATTCCAAAATTCAAAAAAAATCCAAAATTTGAAACACTTCTGGTCCCAAGCATTTTAGATTAGGGGTACTCAAACTGTGTCTAGATTCTATTATAAACCAGCTGGTCTGTGTCTCATAGAACAAAGAATAACATATTCTCTTTACTGGAAAATCAGGGATTAAATTGAAATACAGTTATATAAAAATCAAAGATTTTTAATCAGCATATAACATAGTTCTGAGCTATCTCAAAATCATGGCATGCCAAGGAAACATGCTTTTGCTTTGAATTTCTCTCATAAAATCATCTTAACCTCCACCCTTGACTTTTCCTGCCAGAGCACATCTCTTTCATTTCGAACATGCATCTAACTCCAACACAGCCTTGAATCCTCATGGTTTCATCAGTTTCATGACATGTGGCATTTCTAGTGATTCTCCAAAACAGAAACTGCATACTAACAGCCTGAGGTCTGGACTTGGCCCAGAGAGGTGCTGTGCTTGGTTTGCAGTGTTTTTAAAAAGTTAGAATTTTTTTTTTTTTTTTTTTTGGAGACTGAGTCTCACTCTGCTGCCCGGGCTAGAGTGAGTGCCATGGCGTCAGCCTAGCTCACAGCAACCTCAAACTCCTGGGCTCAAGTGATCCTACTGCCTCAGCCTCCCGAGTAGCTGGGACTACAGGCATGCGCCACCATGCCCGGCTAATTTTTTTCTATATATATTTTTAGTTGTCCAATTAATTTCTTTCTATTTTTAGTAGAGACGAGGTCTCGCTCTTGCTCAGGCTGGGTTCGAACTCCTGACCTTGAGCGATCCGCCCGCCTCGGTCTCCCAGAGTGCTAGGATTACAGGCGTGAGCCACCGCGCCCGGCCTCTTTCTTCTTTTTTATTTCAGCATATTACAGGGGTACAAATGACAAATGTTTAGGTTACATATATTACCTTTGCCCTACCTGAGTCAGAGCTTCCACTGTGTCCATCCCTCAGACAGCTGATTATGTTTTCTAGGACTTCTTTGTCCTATGTTAAACATGTAACATTTGTTTGATGTTTAAGGTATGCTGTCAAGAGAGAAAATTCTGGGCTGGGCGCGGTGGCTCACGCCTGTAATCCTAGCACTCTAGGAGGCCGAGGCAAGCGGATCATTTGAGCTCAAGAGTTCGAGACCAGCCTGAGCAAGAGCGACACCCCATCTCTACCAAAACAAAATAGAAAGAAATTAGCTGGACAACTAAAAATCTCTATATAAAAAATTAGCCGGGCATGGTGGCGCATGCCTGTAATTCCAGCTACTTGGGAGGCTGAGGCAGGAGGATTGCTTGAGTCTAGGAGTCTGAGGTTGCTGTTAGCTAGGCTGACATCATGGCACTCTAGCCTGGGCAACAGAGTGAGACTCTGTCCCCCC
>CAUYRT010054544.1:0-18638 GCA_963574885.1 Lepilemur ruficaudatus | reverse complement strand
GCTCTATTTTGCCCAAATAACCTAAAAAAAAAAGTACAACCATACCCCATTTTTTTGAATGTGGCTTTTTTGGGTTTTGCATATATAGCTTTTTTTTTTTTTTTTTTTTTTTACAAATAGAAGGTTTTTGGCAACTCTTTTGTCAAGCAAGTCTATTGGCATCACTTTTTCAACAGCATCCACTCATGTCATACCTCTGTGTCATATGATGGTGATTCTTGCAATATTTCCAACTTTTTCATTATCATTATATCCGTTATGGTTATATATGATCACTAACCTTTATGTTACCATTATAATTGTTTGGGTGCACCACACACTACATCCACATAAGATGGCGAGCTTAATTGATAAATGTGTGTGTTCTGACTGCTCCAATGACTGAGCAACTGTGCCCTGATCACCCTCCCTGGCTTCAAATATTCAAAATACAGAATGACTCTCTCTTTAAGGGCTAGTGCAGCTGGTGATTTGAACTTGAAGCCAATGCTCATTTACCATTCCAAAAATCCTAGAGCCCTAAGAATTATGCTAAATCTACTCTGCTTGTGTTCTATAAATGGAACAACAAAGCCTAGATGACAGCACATCTGTTTACAGGGGGTTTATTTAGTATTTGAAGCCCACTGTTTAGACCTTCAGTTCAGAAACAGAGATTCCTTTTAAAAAATTACTGCTCATTGACAATGCACCTTGTCACTTAAAAGCTCTGGCGAAGATGTACAAGGAGATTAATGTTATTTTTATGCTAACATGACATCCATTCTTTAGCCCATGGATCAAGGAATAAGTTTGGAAACGTCAATTGACACAGCAGACTTCATTGTTGTATTATTTTAAGAAATTGCTGCAACACCCCAAGTTTCAGCAACCACTACCCTGATCAGTCAGCAAACATCAACATCAGGACAAGACTCTCCACCAGCAAAAAGATTATAACTCACTGTATGCACTAGGAAACCAAAAGATTTTTGTGACACATTTTATCATGATATTCATTGTATTGTAGTGGTCTGGCACCAAAACTGCAATATCCCCGAGTTATGTCTGTGTAAGAAAATGAATCTAGAAAAAGGCCTAATAAAGGATGGCATATTGGCAGCTATCATTCTGTTTATGTAAAAGGCACATTTATTCCCAGTTTAAACCCAAACTGTCTAATGCTGTAATTTCCATATGATCCAACTCAATGGTGAGAAGGCCAGTGTCTAAATGAATAAGGTCCTGGATAGATGTTTAGGAGAAAATCATCATATAAGCAGAGAAAATCTGACACAAAAGCCTAGATCAGCATGAATTTTGCATCAGTAATGGTCAGTGCCAAAGGCAAAAGACCAGTCAGATAGCATTTGGGACATTGGGAGAGAGAAAACTGTGCCTTGGACATTAGCAACCTTGCATTCACTAGCATGGCATGCAATGACAGCAGCCCAGGAGTAAACTGGGCTTCTGGTATCAGAAGAGATCTTTGTTGATACAATCCAAGAGAAGTCTAAATTATGAGATAAATAAAGAATATATGCTACCCTCTAGCAGAAAGAATTTACACTGCATTCATACATAGTATACCATCAAGTCCTATAAGTTTATCAAATATTCCAATATTTTTGAGGGTGAGTAGATGGAATTTTATCAATTTTGAGTGGACATGAGAGCTAAATTTTATAGTTTATTTCATATAGCATTAATAAATGTCACTGTCACGATAGTTTTTTTCTTTTCTTTTCCTTTGTTTTGTTTTGTTTTGTTTTCTTTTCTTTTCTTTTTTTCTTTTTCTTTTTCTTTTTTTTTTTGAGACAGAGTCTCATTCTATTGCCTGGGCTAGAGTGCTGTGGCATCAGCCTAGCTCACAGCAACCTCAAAATCCTGGGCTCAAGCGATCCTCCTGCCTCAGCCTCCTGAGTAGCTGGGACTACAGCATACACCATCACGCCCAGCTACTTTTTTCTAATTTTAGTAGAGATGGGGTCTCGCTCTTGCTCAGGCTGGTTTCAAACTCCTGACTTCAAGCAATCCTCCCGCCTCAGCCTCTCAGAGTGCTAGGATTACAGGCGTGAGCCTGGCATGATAGTTCTGATCTAATGTTCTACGATCTGTTAAATAATAAATATATATTAATTATGAAAAAGTATTATATTTATTAAATATATACAATATATGCCATGTCTACTTATTATAATTATTATTATATTATGGCTATCATTATCATGGAGTGATTCTAGCCATAAAGAGTTACAATCTTATCTAAAAAACAATTACAGATTTATCTAAGGAATACATTTTCACACATACTATATATTTTTCCTGAAAAATAATGAGCACATGAAAAAATAAAATAGAAAGCAGTAAGCGGTATATTTTATAAAATCAAATCATGCTATTGCAATAACAGTTAAGCTCTATAATGTGGCAAAGCAGAAAGTAATAAGCTCAAATGTAAGTTTTGAGACATTAATTGTATGGATTTTAACAAACTACTTCAATTCTCAGAATCTCACTTTTCTTATGGGTATAGCTGTTCCACATAGGGTTATTCATGTATTTTTTGGAATTAGATAAAATTGTAAATATGACAAAAAATACTCATTTATTTTGCTTTGTGGGGAAGGTAAATCTTTGTGTCAAATGTAGAATACCTAGAGGCATTACTTACTCTCTTTAAAGTGTGTGTACCTTTGATGACCAAATAAAATATGATTGTATAAAGGTGTCCTTCTTTGAGAGAGTCTGTGTGTGTGTATAAACACATGTATATATGTATGTATTTTTATCTCAGCACCTAAGTCATTCACTCAGCATAGATTTTCTTTGCATCTACTACTGATATGGCAGTTTTTGTAGGTACAGAGTAAGCAGTTCCTTTTGCTCATTTGTTGTTTTATTTTGTTTTGTTTTGTTTTTGAAGATTGGTAGAATGCCATTCTCAGTAGACTGCAATCTAAAGACAGGTAGATATTAAGCAAGAACAAAAATGTTTCATTAACTGAAAACCATTACCATGATTTTGTGCCCAGCTTTGATATAATAATAGGTACTAGACTTTCCCTCCTATTGTAAATACGTAGAAAACTGTATTCAAATATTGGAAAGGTATGATGGAATTTCAATTCCTGAGAGAAGGGAAATAAACAAAGTGAGTCCTATCTTTGTTTCAGTCTACTGCTTGGAGGCAGTTTCTGGAACGTGGCCAGGAGAGAGAGAGAAAAACCAGAGCCTCACATTCTTGCTAAGATTCTTGCTGATTTGAAGAGTCAGAGATCAAATTTTAGGTGCTAAACATCTGTCAAAGATGTTGTCTTTAATGAATGATTAAATTAATAACTCACTATGGGTTTTACTATTTAGTGAGAAGAAACTGAACACTCTGCCATGATTTTTAAATACAGTCCTATTCATAGGCAGAGGTTCAAAATAAGAGATAGAAGTTTTGAGTGAGGGTTGGCTACCTTCAATCTTTTCACATAGAATATGTTTTAAAGTTGTTTCAATTTGCCAGCTATTTTTTCTCTGAAGATGTTCTAGTTTATTACATTTCTCTTGAAACTTGGTCTTTTGGCATAAAATAGTGATTTAGCTTGTTTAATTAGCATATGACACAGTAGTTTCTAGCTATATGTTTTTCTGGTTTTAAAGGTTAAAATACACTCAGATTCAATTACAGAATATACTATGATTCACTCTAAATAGCTCTTTTAATTAAATGTTTCTAAATTGATATCAGATAATACAATGAATCTTAAAATATGATTTGCACAGACTTATATAATACAGCTTTATTATATTTATTATATTACACAGTTTGAAACTAATTTAGTTCAATGGAAAAGCACATACAAAAGTAAACAGAACAAACTAGGCCCTGCTCCCACTGCCTTCTAGTAGGGTAACAACAATATTATAAATGAATAATTGTATTAATAATGTGAGATAATTCCTAAGAATTTAAATTATAAGAAAATATATATTAATTATGAAAAGGAAGTATAAAGTTGTTGCATACTATTCATATAGTCTGCAGACTGCAACAAATTCTCAGAACACATTACCAGCACCCAAGAAGCTGCCTCCTGCCATTTTCCAATAAAATAATGACTCAAGGGGATGTAACATTTGTTTTTATATAGAAGGATCCATACAGGTTATACTCTTTTTTGTCTAATTATTTTTGGTCAAAATTTTTCTTTGGATGATTCATTTATGATGCATATAGATATAGATTCTACATTGTAATTACTACATAATATTCCACTCTGTGAATATAATAACATGTATTATTGATCCAATGGTAGACAAATATTTGGGTTAATTTCAGATTTGGGCTATAGTAAATAGTTTATAAATAATAAATAGATTGAACAGTATGGTTGATAACATTTCATGATAGAGGTCAATTTTAAATAAACTGGTAAGAAAATCTTTTCTGACAAGTTTTTATTTGAGATGACAGATGGTTACTATTGCTGCATAACAAGTTATCCTAGAATTTAATACTTTAAAACCACACATTTCTATCCACATGGATCTGTGGTTAGAACATTCTGTGGTTAGACATGGCACAGTAGGATGATTTGTCTCTGTTCCCTATCTGGGACTTCAATTTGAGAGAGTTGGAGGTTGGGATAGGATAGATGAGAACTGTGGTAGTTTAAAGCTTGGCCACTCACAAGTGCCTGGTACCTGAGCTAGAATGACTTGAAAACTTTTACTGTTAGTTTTAGTACCTAAAAGTAGCCTCTCCATAAATCTTGGTTTCCTTAAGAAAGGCAGCATTAGAGTAAATAGTTGGACTTCTTACATGACAGCTCAAGAAGCAAGCACAAAGGTTCCAGGAAAATACATGGGAATTGTATCATATTTTATGATGTAATCTCAGATGTCACACAGCATCATTTATGTCACACTCTATTGGTTAAAGCAGTTCTCTAATTCAAAATATAAAGCCATAGATCTATCTATAAAAGAAATGCTAAAAATATTAGGCCAACATTTTAAAACCTCTAAAAGACAACCATGAGAAATTTATTAATTCATGGAGAGGGAGAAATAAATTCAAAATTCCTAATTAGGAAACAAGTTTTGACTTTTAGGGTACAAGAAAAAAATTAAATTTCTTAAATAGAGTGAGAAAGGAGGGATGGCAGGAAGAGGCTACATGTTTTTAAATATGTTAGGCCATTGTATAGGTGATAATGTGTTTGGATCTGATTTTAAGTTCCAGGAATCTATTGGAAAACATAGGAGAGTGGCATGTTCTTAATTAATTTTAATAATATTATTTTTTGGCAGCTATAGAAATAATGGTTTGCAGGGGGATGAGAGTCCAAAAAGCTTTATAATTAGTATAGGAACAGGATGACGTGAGTTAGGTTAGAATGGTGACAGTAAACATAGAAATGTAGAAAAGTAGATATTAATAGATGAGTCTGATCTTAATTCCTCACTCACCATTCAACTCTGGGTCATCATTTTCCATCAAACTCATTTCTCCACCAACCCATCCCAAACTAGGGTAATTTAAGAATTTCTGTGCTGGCTAACGAACCTATGCATACATCTCTAAATTATTTACAATATTATATTAAAATTAACTGTATGTATATTTCTAAAATAAACTGTATGATCATTGAGGGCATGAATTTGGGCCTGAATGAATTTGTATCCTGATGTCAAAGTACTGAAACAAGGTAAAAATGCATTAACAAAAAAATAATTGATATTTTTCTAAAACACTTCAAAATTTAGGTAAAGTTATGATAGCTATAAATAATATTTAAGAAATTAATTATTGATATTTGTCACAAATGATTTATTTGGGGATAATGTTTATATGCTATTATATGTATGTACCTCTTTATACACTATTATATGTACATCTGTAGTGTTTTTCGTGAAAAGAGTAATCAACTAATCAAGAAAGATGCTCATTTCCTTATGTAGTTAGTTCTAAAACACTTAATGGGCACAGTGCACACTGTCTGGGAGATGGACATGCTTGAAGCTCTGACTCGTGGGGGGCAAAGGCAATATATGTAATCTAAACATTTGTACCCTCAAAATATGATGAAATAAGAAAAAAGAAAGCTGAGGTGAATATATGAGGGTAAAAAATCAAGTATTTTTATTATTTTATTCACTTATTTTTTCAGATAATGTTTATTGAGAGTCTTCCAAGTGCTGTGTACTAGGTCATGAAAATTAATAAGAAGACATGGACTCTTCTAGCCTAAAACCATGCACTGCACACATAACAGCTAAGTAAAGAATGCCAAAACAGCTCTGTGATAATTTGACATTTTTCTTTGCCAGCCGTTATTCAGAAGCTTTATCTCACTCAACTTCTGTACACAAATCTAGGGCAAATGCTAGCACTAGAAAGGAGAGAGTCTCTTGTGAGCACATAAATCAAGACAAGCTTGCATTTGATCACACTGCTTTTGTTCCTCCACCCAGGAGTCTATACTCTTAACTTTATTTTGGAATATCCAAATCCAGATCCCTAATCACCATATCTGAGATCTGGTACACATTTTTATATTCCCCTAATTCTAACTCATCTATATATGAGTGTGTACGCAGTGCATATTCATGCATTTACCTCTACATTATGCCTGCTGGATTTTCATTAATAGTTTCTCTATCTTGCTAGATTTATTTTCATCTCTATTTCTGACTATATCTGCTTCCTAGTGTAATCGCCAAATAATGAACATTGTGTTTAAAATATGTCCATTTACCACAAGTACGGTTCTTCCCAGGGATTTTACAGCAACACAACAAATTTAACAATGAACCCAATCAGAAAACAAACCTAAAGATATTTAGAATAATGTAGGGAAATATTCCACACAGCAATCTGTCTAGAACAAAATGGCATGGTGTGGTGAAATAAGTGACCACATTTTACATTCCAGTTATTTCTATGTAAGAGTTTTACCCAGTTGGAGTGGTAACACCTTTATTTATTATTTGTAATTTGGTGATTTTATCAATCATTTACTCACTAGATTGCTCAAGCAGAGGCAACACTTTCTGAGGTCCAAAAATGCAAGGACACAAAGATGAATAAGGCATGGGAACTGCACTTCAGGATCACTTGAAATAAACAGAAACAAACAAACAAACAACAAAAAAACCAATTACAATACAAATTGATGCAGACTATATCCAAGACATATGGAAATATATTTGGAATCATAGAAAAAAAAAATTTAAAAGACCTCAGAGTGGTTGTATAGAAAGAGTGACAACCGAGCTGATGAATAATATATTGGATAGACAGAAGGATAAAAGGACATCCCAGGAACATTTATGAGAAAGTGAAGCATAAATACATGAACAGTCATGAAAAGGTTGTATTTTAGAGCTGTTAGAGGTGGTGAGTGTTTTATAGAGAAAATAGAAAAGTGTTGAACATAAAACTCTAGAGAGTACTACTAATTTAAAATTTAGAAAGGCAAGAGAAGTGAAAAAGGTTTTGAGAGTGAGATGGGATACGAGAGAATGATACAAAAGTGTAAGAAAAAAACAAGAATGTATTTTACAGAAAACAGCTATATTTAAGTTTTTTTGACTCCCTTCTCCAGGAACAAGGAAAACAGCCAAACAAAATTACTGATGGACCAGAAGACAAACTCAGAATAATTACAAACAAATGTTTATTAAAATAGACCCTCTCACCTGCACAGGGAGGCAACAGACAAAGCCTTCAGTTATTCTACAGAGCATTATCCAATGCCCACATTGGAAAGCCTACGCTCATGCTATAATGTCACTTTTCCTATATTTACTATTAAGGTCATTAAATATGAACTATCCAATTTTGAATCAAAAGTTTAGTTTATTATATCTCAAACAAGAAGCAGTACACTTAATCAAAGTATGCGCCTAAACTATTGGCACAGTTTTGCTCTCTTAACAGTAGCTTGTTTATGCCAGCAGCAAAGAAACCCAGAGAGCAAGTGGTGATGAAATCGCCAAAGGCATTTTCCACAGCTTGTTGAGAATGGAATATTTTTCCTCGCAAGAAGTGGTCCAAAGCCTGGAAGAATTGGTAGTCAGTTGATGCAAGGTCTGGTGAACACGGTGGATGACAGAAAGTTTCCAAGTCCCGTCTCCATAGTTTGAGCAATGTTGTTTGTGCGACATGTGATCCAGTGTTGTCTGGCAAGAGGATTGGTCTGTCTCTATTGACCAATCTCAGCTGCCTAATCACAAGCATCCTCATAATTTTGTCTAGCTGATTGCAGTAGACATCCTCTGTAATCAATTGACCAGCTAATCATGAAGCTATAGTGGATATTAACAACACTGGACCAACAACACACACCATTAGCTTTTTTGATGGATATTGGGTTTTGGACTGTGTTGTGGCACTTCAGATTTCTCCACCCAGTATGCCAGACACTGGCAGCTGTCACAAAGAATCCATTTTTCATCACACGTAAAACTACGGTGCAGAAATGGTTCACATTTATGTTGTGACAGCAAAGAAAGGCGAGCTTTGAGATGATTTCTCTTAGTTTAATTCATGTAGTACCCATCATCCATCTTCTTTACCTAGTGATTTGTTTCAAATGTTACAATATTGTTGGAACAGTAATGTCAAACCTTGCTGCTAATTCATGCTTAGGTTGAGAAGGATTCGCTTCCACTATAGCTCTCAGTTCATCATTATCCACCTTGGTCTCAAGTCATCAACATGGCTCATTTTCAAGATTAAAATCACCAGAACAGAGCTTCTCAAAGCATGAATGTACTGTGCTTTCACTAGCCACATCTTTCCCAAACACTTTGTTGATATTTCAAGCTGTCTGCACAACATTGGTTCCATGATGGAACTCATATTTGAAAATAACATGAAGTTTTGACTTATCCATGGTTTCACAAAAATTACTCTAAAAATGTGAAAGATAATCACAAGCCAAACTTTCTTTGACAGAGAGGATGCATAATACTTTCACAATAAAAATAAAACAGGAAGTGTCAAGGTGAAATGTCAGAGATATCAACTGTCAAACCTAGTACTTAAGGAAATTGAACATCTCATACTTAATAACCTGATATTTAGCCTAATATCTGTTGTCCAATATGTACTCAATAGTAATTATTCCTTGTTCTACATAGTCTACTAGATAATAATAATAGGGATAATTCCCTTGCTATATATTATTATTATTATTGATTAATTGATTGGAGTTCTCTAGTTCCATTAAAGACTATCAGTTTCTTCAGACATGCTAAGTCTCTCTAGTTGTATCCACCGAATACACTGGAGTACATTTAACCACCAGTGGTTCCTACAGCATAGTCCTCATAACAGCAGCAGAACCAACACTTGGAAACTTTTAAAAATAAAAATTCAAAGACTCCACCACAGATTTACTAAATCAGAATATCTGGCAGTGAAATTTAGCAGTCTGTGCTCCAACAAAACTTAATGGATTCTAAATTTGAGATCAATGGAATAAAGTTGTCCACCTCTCCAAAATTTTATTAATAAGTACAACCTTTAACCAAGCAGGCTGTCAGAAGGAGAACATTAACTTAGACCAGGACAAAAGATGGTCTGTGACTGGGTGGAAACAGTGCAGATGCAGAGGTTAAATAGAAGTGGATTCATATCCCAACTTGACCAATATTAAATCTGTTAATCTTGACATTTTCTCTACCTCTTTCTTGGGATGTCCTATCCATCTTTCAATGATATTGAGATAATTCAAATAATAAATGTAGAATAACTGTCACCTACGAGCTAGTCAACAAATGCTATTTTTTCCCCATCAAAATCACCTTTGTTGAGTCATATTATAATATTATATATTCTGCTTTTATTAAGGGTTGTATGAGAAACAGGCCTTCAGGAATTGTTTCAGCATCTATTCTACAACTGTTGCCGAGGATATTGTTCACCATGTCATTCAAGGTCCCCTATATAAAATTCTGTATGAGAAATGTCTTTAAACATTTATCTCTGAAAAACATGGCAAGCAAACAAAAAAAAACCTTTGTGTAGAATATGTATTAGAATGTTTTTTCAAAATAGAATTTGTAGGTGTATAAGATATTGTAGAGGACATATAAATAAATGAATTAGATCAAATTTAATAGAAAAATAAAATTAAAATGATACAGATGGATAAAATTACCAATTTAAAATGTTCTTTGCATATAGATATTCTTATCTATATAAATCAGTAATAGATAAATTGTTTATTGTGATTTATTATTAATTCTAAAAATTTTCATTGACCAGGTGAATAAAAGCTGAACATCATCCTTTCAAAGTCTTAATAAAGGAGAGAAAAATGTAGAAAGATGCATTGATAACTTAAGCATAATTTCCTGAGAATTATAAGAAAGCTAAAATGTATAGTAAGCTCCCCCTCCCCTACTTATTTGTGGTTTCAGTTATGTACTGTCAACCACCCTCTGAAATATTAAATGGGAAATTCCAGAAAAAAAAATCCATAGTTTTAAACCATGTACCTCTTTTAGAAGGATGATGAAATTTCATGCCATGCTGATCTGCCCCACCTGAGATGTGAATCATCCCTGTGTCCAGCATCTCCATGTTATATATGATATTCACCTGTTACTCATTTAGGAGTCATCTTGGTTGTCATATCAACAAAAAAAACATAGTAAATAAAGGGTTCAGTACTATGTGTGGTTTCAGCTTCCACTGAGAGTGTTAAAACATCTCCCTCACTGAAAAGGAGGGACCACTGTACATCAAAAATAATACAGTCCAATATCTTTATTTTAAGAAGAAGAGATTTAGACACAAATGCTTACTCCCTTGATTGAGATGAATTATCCAATGTTAAAACCCAGCCTGGAAATTAAACTTTCTGGCATTGTTTCAATCTCACTGAAGTTTCCTTCTTTGTTAGAACATAATCTAAAAGAGCAATCCCACCTTTGTATCTGTTGTTCTATGATAAATGAAAATTTCAAAAATGCAATTTATCACTTTTCTAAATTCACTGGTTTTAGTAAAATAAATCATAAGAGTGCTAGCCATCATGTGCTAGACAAGTATTCCCTTTGTTTTCATGGCAGCTGAGTGCTGCTTTTGGGAAATATGAGCCTCTTTCTCCAGTTGCTCAGGACCTTCGTATTACTGTGGGACCATGGTGTCATTGCTGCTTTCTCATTATTTTCATGCTCCTTAGAATGCCTCTCTCTTCTTTTATATATGTAGATTTTCATAATGCTGTACAATATCTTTACATAAACTACCCCTCCCTTAATACTTTTAACAAATATATCTCTTAGGAAAAGTTAAAACCTTCTCTCTATTTTTGTTACATCCCACACACATGTATTCTTTATGAGATCTCCTTGAGCTACAGTTTCTATTTCATTCTTTTCATGATTCTAATCTTGGGCTTTTTCAATATAAAATATCAAGCCAACAAAGAAAGCTCTGACATATACTAATTTATAATGTATCTTAATCAGAAATAAAAATCCAGATTTTCTGAGTTGTCCATTAATAGTTAATAGTCTTTTCCCTCTGTCACACTAAATCTCAATAAAAACAGTTTCAGTAAGAAGTTGCAAAAACCTAAGTAGTCTTTAAATTATGCACACATATTAATGATACCATAGTTACCATTTAATCTTTGAGATCATGTTTTTTTTTTTTTTAACCTGAGTAGTGAAACATGAAACAATGTGTGTGGCACCTGCTTTATATATAGCTCAAAAATAAGCATAATTAAGCAATATAAACATATATCATATATACACATATGTGAGATAAATTTGAGAAAAGCAAGGACGTGCTAAATGCAAAATTTACAATAGTGGCAACTTTGAGGGAGATGCAAGTTTATAAAATGAGCATATAGATGTAGCTAAATTATTGGTTACATTGTGATATGAAGTATATAGATATTCATTCTAGTATTAAAGAATAGTGTAAAATAAAGCACAATAACAATAAAATAACATCTTTCATGGAAAATGAGGGTGTCTTTCAGGAAGAAGGTGTTTTAATTAAGCCAATTTTCTGCACCTGAACTCTTTAAAATGAAAGTTTTAAAAAGTATCATACAGATTTTGTAAATTAGACTGTTAGTGATTTTCTTTCAACAATTTGTATTGTAACAATATGACTTGATTGCACAATACACTGATATATACCTGTGACAATAATTAGTGGAAAACTGATTACATCATTTAAAAAATTCTCTTAAAATTGAAATGAAAACCTAGTTCTGCTGAAGTAATCTTTGGCAAAAATATATCAGAAAGGAGAAATACTGCATCACATTAGTTTTAGATCAAAGTTAAGTATTACCTTCCTTAAAAGTATAAACTGAGAAAATTGCTTCGAAACCTAATTATCATTTTCCAAGATTCAATCATAAAATCGGAGATTGTATTTAGAGCAATACTGGAGTAAGTAGAAACATGGACTCTATTACAGTTTAACAAACCAGCCACATGGGTTGAATTTTTACTAAGCCTTGACTCATTTACATAAATATTTACACAGTTGTCCTCTTGGCCCAGCTTTTAAGACAAGATCCTCAGTAGAATTTTTATGTTGCCCAGATAGGGAGTTACTTAGCTGACATTTATCGTGTCCCACCCTGTATCTCTTCCATATAATGAGCTTATAAAACAGCCCTAGAGAAAGGCATGCATAAAAGTGAGGCCAGGAATATTTTGTCCCCTTTTTATTTTACCCTGGAGTCAAGTCAGTATAGTGTAAATTATTCTGGTTGTAAAGTTGGGCTAATAGTGTATTTGGAGAGAGAGTATATTAAATGAAAATGAGAAATGACCTGATAGAGCACAGTCCTTAATACTTCGGAGAGTCAGATGGACCTTCATGATACTGCAGGCATTCTCTATTATTGGCTGTATGCCTTTAGGAGCATTACTTAATCATTCTAAGTCTCAGTCTGAACATCTGTCAAATGGGATATTAATTATATCCACCTCCTATGACTGTTGAAAGATCAATGTATCTTTCAATAATGTATAATAAAACAGTTAAACTAATAGGCAACATAAAAGAATTACTAAATGTCAGCATCTTATTATTATTTTATGAAAATCAACAGACCATGCCTTTTCTCATTAGCATTTGTGTGGGAGAACATTGTACTATTTGATTATATATATCATAGTGATAGTTTGCTGAGTGAAAAAGACTTACTAGTTTTTAAGCAGAAAGTAACATTAGTCTTTCTTATCACTGCTGCTATTAAGATTTCCCAATAACTTCAAGGTATTAATAACTTGTTTTTCTGGTTTTAAATGTCTAGTAAAATCTAATATTCATAGCTTTTTTTTAAAAAAAATTGTTCTCCTTTTAAATTTAGACCTAACTCAGGTTACAAACACTACAGGGGATAGGCAGGAAATGTTACCATTTTTTTTATCATTTCTTTTGGCTTTACCATTTTCCCTCCATTCTCATGCTGTTTCTAGCTCCTCACAACTGTCAAATAGGGAAGTATAAAATAGGAGGAAAATTAAACAGAAACCAAAACAAAAAACAAACAAAAAATAAGCCATATGTTGCATGATAGCTTTCCAAACACAGTCTTTTTCCTTACCTCAAAAGCTTTTGTGGATGATTAAATTACGCAATCTTTGAAATACTTGCATCTTCTATTTGTAGATCATGCAACAGATTATTCCCACAGCACACTCCCATCCCCTTACCCCCTAGCATATGACCAGCCATCCTATACAGACTTTCTTTTTATCATCCTACCCCCACTTCCCCACAACATCACTAACATTCTCTTGGATAAAGCTCTTTTCAAAATAACTCAATTCAGCATTCATCCTTGGGCTCCACGTATGGCTGATAGGAAGCACAAATTTTTGTCATGCCATTGGTGGCTGCTGCATTCCCATTATTACCTTTTCCCTTTCTTCTAAAGTTAGAGGTAACTGTAGCCTTGGAACCTTGTTCAAATGAGATTAAACAATGTGATAAACTCATACTATTAGTAAGCAGTGATCACAACCTGACTACGTTTCTTTCAATAGAATAAGGTTGGTTTTTTTTAATACTATGTATCTGTGTGACTACATGGAAGCCTTCCTATACAGTGATGCCCCATGCAGAAATGTGCAGTACAAGAGTCTGGGCAATTTCTCTGTGCTTCTCTCTGATACATTTTTCATAATTGAATTTAGGATGCTGTAATATAAAAATCAAATTTCCTTTGAAATATGTATTTATGGCTTACTATTCCAAATATATTGAGCCATACATATGAATTCTTCTGTACTCCACCATTTGCCAACGAATAAATAAAAGAAGTAAGAAGGATTTTGATGAAGCTGTTCTCTATCAGAAGAAGCAACACAAACAAAATCAAGACTGGCCTGCCTTTTCTTCAAATTACTACAGCATAAATCATGGTACACAAAAATATTGGAAAATCACAGAAATTTTTGGTATAGATAGTATCTGATTTATTTTTAGTTGATACATTTCTTACCTAAGGGAATGATCTCACATGCTTTATATCTAAATTTTAACCTGCTAAATTGCCTTTGAATTTTCCCACTCCCAAAGGTTTGAGTATCAGCATTATTGGCCAAAGCCCCAATCTATTACCAGTTGGTTTAGTGTCATTTAATCAGAAAATATATGCAATAAAATAATAACAATTAGAAGAAAAAAAGCACACTGGGTTGCTCTATACTTTCAGGCTACTATAAAATCAGAATACTCTTATAATCAGTTGTGCACCTCCTAACATGCGATAGAAGTATATTATCCAACCCCACCCCATCCCTGCCTTAAATTTCTCTAGTTTCAGTTACCCATGGTCAACCACAGACCCAAAACATTCAATGGAAAATTTCAGAAATACACAATTTATAAGTTTTAAATTGCATGCTATTCTGAGTAGTGTGATGAAATCTCATGCTGTTCTCTGTGTCCCGCTTGGGGTCATGAATTCCTTTGTCCATTGTACCTAGGCTTTATGTGCTACCTGCCCATTAATCACTTAGCAGTTATCTTAGTTCTCAGATTTTCACAGTCTTGCAGTGCTCGTGCTCAAGTAACCCTTATTTTACTTAATGAGGGTCCCGAAGCACAAAAGTAATGATGCTGGCAATTTGGATATGCCAAAAAGAAACAAAAAAGTGCTACCTTTAAGAGAAAAGGTGAATGTGCTTGACTTAAGTAAAAGCATGGTATACAAAAAGTTTGGTACTATGTGCAGTTTTAGACATCCATTGTTGGTCCTGGAATATATCTCCTGAGGAGCAAATAAGGGAGGACTACTGAATAACTTTGCCTAAGTTATCTTCTCCCCAGAATATGACTCATTTTAAAGTTTTAATAATTGTGAAATTAATGTATGCAGTAGTTTAATAAATTGATAACATTAAATGCAAGCTTACTGTGTTTGAGCAGTTAACAAGAAAATGGCTATGAAACTTAATTCTCACTGATTTGTCATTTCCTTGATATCTTATTTACGTTTTACTGGGCTACCATCATCCTGAAGCTGAACATTTAGTGAAAATATAAAAAAATAACCTGAAACAAATTTCTGTTGCTATACTTAAATTTTATTTATTTATATGTGTAACTTAATAAACCACTTCAAAATGATTCACCATTCCATGTATAAAATTACTTTTTATGGTGTATTCTTTTAGTCATATACCAAAAAATGTTGTAAATTTCATTACATTAGAAACTTAATAACATTCTTATTCCTAAACAATTTTTTACAGCTTAAGCCCCTTTTTGTTGATTTATAAACTATTCTCACCATAACTAAATAATAAAATTGTACATTGTTTGGGTTTCACTTATTAATATATTCAATCATGTATAAATTACTTCATTCCTCAAAAGACTTAAAAGAGCTATCAGTGATGCTTTTATTTATTGACATTACTTCGTTCATCAAAAAAGTGGAGCCAACAGCAAAAATGTGGCATCACTTTTCAGAGGGGAAGAGGACATTAGCAAACACACGGATAATAATGGTGGCTTAGAATTCCAGATAGTTCACCATCACTTCTATTTGAGCAAATTTTCACAAGTTTTTCTACAATCTTTAAACATTTTAGGGCATGTATTTCTAAGTGAAGAGAGGTTCATGGCCTTAAACTTCGGATAAAGATATAGATATAAATAGATACAGATAAGAGTAGCTATTGCTTTAAACATCTATATCTTTATAAAGAAGAAGATGGATATTTAAAAAGATAATCTAAATAAAATGGCATGTGTATCATTTTAGCATTATCTGTGAGACATGCTCCAGTGAGTCCTGCTTTACTGCAACCACAATGCATCACATGCAGTTTCTCAAGTTGCCTATGCTCCCTGTGTCATCTTGTCTTTTTTTCTGTGATCTCTCAATCTGGAATGCACTAATCCCTTTCTTATGCTTCAAGAGCCTTTGCGCGTACATGCTGTGGGTATCCTTGGGCAAGTTATTTAAATATTTCTATGCTCCTATTTACTCATTTTGGGGCCGGAGATAATAGCACTATCATACAAGATTTTTGCAGTTATTAAAAGAGATTTTTTTATAAACATAGTGTTTAAAGCTCTGTCTCACATGAAGGATTGATTGAAAACTGCATATTATTAAATGTGTATAGAGTACTTTTAGATTCAGTTCGAGCACTCAATGAATTGAGAGAAGGATAGTGTACCTGAAAAGTAGACAGAATAGCAGAGAGTGGTAAGAGATGAGGTGGGAGAGCAAGTATAGATTGGAACAGTATCTGAGGCAAAAGAAAACTACTGAAGAACTTTAATCAAGGGTTGGTAAGGATGAGATTTTTGAGTAAAGCAATTTCTTTGGAGTAGAGTTTTTACAGTATAATGGAAATAGTTTCTTTAACTTCATATATGCCAGAAAACTTTTCTCTAAATCTGCAGAAAAACATCAATAACCAACAGATGTTTTTAGAGGTAATAGACATGCCAGATACTGTGCTAAGTTCTATAAATATGACAGGAACATCTCGACTTCCTACAGACAACTCAACTAGGGGAGCCTTTCTCAAACATCAGCACTGTTAACATTGCGGCCAGGGTGACTCTTTGTTGTTAGGGACTGTCATGTGTGTTGTAAAATATTAAGTAACATCCTTGGGCTTTATCCTTTTGATACTAGTAGCAATTCACCACTGACTTTACAGTGGTAGCCTGAAAAATAATCCACAAGCATTAATAAAATAAATTGCCCCAGCTGAGAGACACTTTTTTAAAGAAAGACAAATAATTACACTCCAGAAGAGTATATTTAAAAAGGGGGTACTAAGTGCTCTGTTATTGTATAACTGGGGGTAAAGCTACTGGTACACCCCTGTATGGGGGCTTGCATGAGATGTGCTTCTCCTGTTGTCACATAACGGATTGACACAGTAACAGTGTACCCACATGGTGGAAGCAAATGTAATCAGGCATAAAATATCCTGTTATTATCACTTTCTCTATTTTTACAATAATGTCCTACTTCTTGAAAGCATACTCTGAGCCTTGTAGAAGGAGAAGAAAACAAAGATACACAAACAAAACAACAACAAAAATAAAAAACTATGTAGATTAAACTTTTTGCTTCATTTCAGGTTGAGCTCAAATTGTCATTTGTACTTTTTATGGAGGGGCAGGCTAGGAGAGGGGGGATTCTGAATGTAGAATAAAAACTCTTACTGAACAATAAATCAAAGAACCACAGTATATTTTATTCTTAATAAATATGTAAACCAGGTTTTGTGGATGACTTTTCAGTATTCCCAAAAGACTGATATATTTCAATATTTTGAATTTAGTGTTAGCTTTGAGTTGGCAGAGGCAATCTAATATCCTGTGTTAGATATGTCAGTTATGCTTGATACTACGAGATTACTTTTCAACAAAATTATTGAAATCCAAAAAATAAAAAAAACCCTCTTGATTCTCATGATCACAGGAAAAGTGATGCATGGCATAGATCGGTTCATTTCTCATCCTTTGTTTTTATGGCACTAGCTTATTTTTCCTACCTCCCCTTAAACAACCAAAGAGTTACCATAGTTTCTTATCCTTTTAATGAGACTATTTAATTTTTTAAAAAATAACATGAATCATTAGACATTTGAAAACGCTATGATTGATGACTACAAATGCCTACTCACAAAATATAATTCAGTACATATTCAGACAAAATATGCCAGGAAATATATTTCCTTTCAAAAATATTTGAAGCAGTATCTTATTGTCCTCTATTAAATCACCTTCCTATCACTTGGCAACATTAAATAAGCCATAAAATATTCACTACGTGTTTACTGTGAAACAAGAACATTATTTTAATTAATAAATTTCTCACACTAAAGAAAAAGTAGATATAGCACTGTGAAAATCTAAGCTTATATTTGATGTTAGTTATAGCGTCCTTAAATACAGTTTGATAATAAGACATTTGGATATAATTAAAACAGTCTGAAAGGCTGGTTATTTTATCTTTATGTAAAAAACAACTTTTTTTTGGCCGGGCGTGGTGGCTCACGCCTGTAATCCTAGCACTCTGGGAGGCCGAGGCGGGCGGATCGCTCAAGGTCAGGAGTTCGAAACCAGCCTGAGCAAGAGCGAGACCCCGTCTCTACTAAAAATATAAATAAATTAATTGGCCAAC
>CAUYRT010054541.1:0-38883 GCA_963574885.1 Lepilemur ruficaudatus | reverse complement strand
CCAGAATTTGTTGTTTTGGGATTTTTTGATAGAGGCCAATCTCACTGGGGTTAGGTGGTATCTCATTGCGGTTTTGATTTGCATTTCTCTAATGATTAGAGATGATGAACATTTTTTATATGTTTTTTGGCCATTATTCTGTCTTCTTTGGAAAAGTTTCTGTTCATCTCCTTTGCTCATTTATAAATGGGTTTTTTTGATTTTTTCTTGTTAATTCTTTTGAGTTCTAGGTAGATTCTTGTTATCAGACCTTTGTCGGAGGTGTAAAGAGCAAATATTTTCTCCTATTCTGTGGGTAGTCTGTTTGCTCTAGTGATAGTTTCTTTAGCTGTGCAGAAGCTTTGATCACTCTTGATGAGCATTTCCCCCAGTGGTGTTATGAGGAATGATTATCTATGCAATGTTACTACAAGAAACAAAACAAAACTCTTTCAGCTGATCTATATAGGGTCAGCACTCTTTTTTCCTCTAAAATATTCTAACCAATGCCTACAACCTGTAAATAAATTTCTCTTTAATATGCTCATGAACTTTTCTTTTCCTGACAAATTCTAAGATTAGCAGAGCAGGTTAAGTATGAGTGTGATAAGAAAGAATTTTGTTTCTACAAAAAGTTGAATGCCTTGAGAATACTCTCTAAAGGTAATCTTTGAAAATAATTATGTTTAACTATATGTAGATGGGGTAACTAAAATGTTTGTAGGAAAATTATAATCTGGATGCATTCCACACTCAGAATGCTTCACGTATATCTTTAAATTCTCAATTCTCTTTGAAGAAACAGAAACCAAAAATCTGGTAATCTCAATTCCCAGTATGTGATAGAAGAATATACTAAAGGAAAAGAGGGGAGAAAATGGTGATATAGAGGAGATTGTCCCCCTTAAGTGCTACATAGATGCATACCTACTTTATCCTTATCTGTTAACCTCTCTTCAGCAAACGGTTTTCCTATTGTATTCTCAGCACCTAGAACAGTGCCTGATTCAAGTCACCTGAATTGAATTGAATTGAATTGAATTACAATCCATGGCTCCTTGTTTTTAGTGTAATTTTTTAATGCTGGAATCATATACTTAGCAAATGCTCACGTATCCTACACTGCAAACTTTGGCTTGATAAGGCCTAGTCATAAAAAGTTTTATTTGGTCTTGTCTTAGTTCAGATCTCATAATGCAAACAGGAAATCAAAAACAATTTTTAAAAATGTTTGAGTAAAAGACTTGGAAGTCAGAAGAAAACATATTTTATATTGAGGTACACTTTTTTTTCTTTTTCTTTATTGAAGTATAATTTACATATCATGGCTTTACTCCATTTTAAGTGTACAATTAAATGATTATTAGTAAATTTACCAAGTTGTACAGCTATTCAGATAAATCAGTTTTAGAGGAATTCCCTCCACCTACTGAGACCCCTAATTCCCATCCCCAACTATATTTCAAGCATGCTCCTCCCCTCCACTGTGCTGACCACATCCCTCAGATGTGAGTCTACCCCCCACCCCCTGAATCCCTAGTGAACACCACCACCATTTGAACACCATAGTGTTAATCAGTCAGTACCAATTTGATGACGAGTACATGTGGGGCCCATTCTTCCAGTCTTATATCACCTCACTTCGAATAATAGGCTCAAGCTTAATCCAGAATAATGTAAGCGGTGCTAGCTCACTGTCATTTCTTAAAATTGAGTAATATTCCATTGTGAACATATACCAGATTTTAACAATCCACTCATGCATTGACAGGCACTTGGGTTGTTTCCATGGCCTAACAATAGTGAATTGTGCTGCCATAAACATTCAGGTGCAGATGTCTTTATAACAGAATGTCTTATGCTCTTTTGGGTAGATGCCTAATAATGCTATTGCTGGATCGAATGGTAATTCTATTTTTAGCTCTTTGAGGTATCTCCAAATTCTTTTCCGCAGAGGTTGGACTAATTTGCAGTCCCACCAGCAGTGTAAGACTGTCCCTATCTCTCCACATCCTCACCAGCATTTGTTGTTTTGGGATTTTTTGATACAGGCCAATCTCACTGGGGTTAGGTGGTATTTGAGTTAAATTTTCTAAGAAAGTTCAGTTTTAGAAATTATTAGTCCCAGCTGTATCATTAATTAATGCGCTTAACCAAGCTCTTTCTTTTCTCCTCCTTTTCTTCCTTTCTTTCCTTTTCTAAGCATTCACTGTTCTAGGGGATATAGAATAGTGACTAAGAAGAGATGTGATACCTGCTTACACGGAGCTCTTATTTTAGCAGGGCCAACAATACCAAGTAAATCAACACATTTGGGCTGGTGGTGGTCATGAAAGACCCCTCTGAAGAGGTCGTTTTTAAGCCAGAACCTAAAGGATGAGACAGATTTAGCCATTTAAAGAACAATCCTGACAGAGAAGCTGAAATGGCAAAGGTCCTGTTTGGGGAAGGAGGAAAGAGTGTACGACATTTAAGAAACCGAGAAAACTCTCCCAGCCAGGACGTGTTAGCCAGGAATGACACAGATGAGACTGCAGAGAGAGGCAAAGGCCAGATCATGCAGAAACTTACACACTGATTAGAAGCAAAGTAACAGACGCATTTGTTTTTTGCTTTTTTTTTCTTTGCTTTGTTTTTTGAGACAGGGCCTTGCTCTGTTGCTCAGGCTGGAGTGCAGTGGCATCATCATAGCTTACCGCAGCCTTGAATTCCTGGCTCAAGTGAACTCCTGGTTCAGGCAATCCTCTTGCCTGCGCCTCCCAAGTAGCTTGGACTACAGACAAGTGCCATCTCTGCCTAATTTTTTTTATTTTTTGTAGAGATGGGATCTTACTATGTTACCCAGGCTGGTCTCGAATTCCTAGCCTCAAGCGATCCTCCCACCTTGGCCTCCCCAAGTACTGGGATTATAAGTGTGAGCCACCACACCTGGCCAACAGAAATGTTTTAAGCAAGAGTGTTTACGTTTTAAGAAAATCACTCTTGTAGTTCTGTGACAAATGAAACAATGGATGAATGGGAGAGTGACAATTGGTTAGACAACCAGTTAGAAGACTAGATAGGACACGGCTATATGTGGGAGAGAGAGAAGTCAACTGGACATCCTTGAAATTAAATCAGAGGACCTGAGATTAAATCAGAGGTTTGGATATGAAGAGTAAGAAAAAGGGATGAATCATGGCTGATTCCTATGCTTTTGGCTTGAGCACCTAAGTAGATGGTGATGCTATTTATTAAAAAGGAGAAGAATGAAGGCTGGCAGGCAAAACGAAGTTAAGTTTTAAGCACACAAAGTTTGAGAACTCTATGTGGCAACCAAGGGGAGATAGTTGACTCTTCAAATCCGGTGTGCTCAGAGAAGAGGTCTGTGTCACGGAGATGTAAGTTGGACGGCCATCAGTATAAAGATGACACTTAAATCCACGAGAATGGAAGATACTTCTTAGAGTAAGTGTAGTGAATAAAGAGAGGAAAGCCTTGGGTCAAAACTGTGTAGAGGTGAAAGAGTCAACAGAGGAAACATGGCAGAAACGCAAAGCACTGTGGTGTCCTAAAAGCCAAGGAGGAAACAGTTCCACAGAAGGAGCAACTGTGGCCAGTGCTGCCAATGGGCCAAGAGACATTTCCTTCCAATCTGGAAACACAGAGCGTATTGGTGCCCCAACGCGAGTGGGATGGTGGGAAAAGAAGGCAGAATGGAATGCTTTGAAGAGTTAATGGGGACTTCAATGTAGTTACCCTAAACAGCTTTCCAGCTGAAAATAACTAAAACCACTGGGTAAAAACATTAAAAAATTATTTTTTACAACTAAATACAGCTAAGTGGGCAATAAAGCACTCAGAAGTTTAAAACAAAGAGAAAGCAGGAATCCTGTGAGGTAGACAGATTTTGAAGCCAGCTTTCACTTCACAGGCACCTGAGAAATCCTGGTGCCTCAAGCTTCCATTTGCAGGAGAAAAAGGACATAAAGCCAAGGTGAGACAGGGAAACTCAAAGAGACTCATATAAAGCTGGAACCTAAAAGTCTACATCCTCAGTGTAAGGTGAACTGAAATAAATTTACCCGCAGAAAGGGAAAATAAGGAAGCCTGCCTACTTTGATATGAGTACTGGATGGAAGAGAGAAAAAAATTCTCCAAGAATTTATAACCACAGAATTGCCTTCATATGACTTTCCTGCTCAAATTCACACTGACTTTATGGTCTCAAAAACCTTAAGCTGAGAATTTATTCTACAGTGGTCCCAGATTTTAGTGCTTCCATGCACTGGAAGAAGTAAAAGTAAATCCTTTTTGGAGGAAAAAATTTTCAACTTAGGCTGCAAAAAATCCCCCTAGATTAAATTATAAGAAACATGAATACAAAGGCAAAGAAGAAGTAAGTATAAATATATTTCTATACACATACACAAACACACACACACAAAACAAGTAAGAGCCAGCAGATCAGACCTGTAGATATCAGACACGGAATATAAATTAGCATTAAATAAACCAGGGACTGAAAATATGAGTCAGGAACATGAGACAATAAAAAAATGACTAAACAGAGTTGAAAAAGAAGAAAACAATTTATATAAATGAAAAATTCAGTAATGAAATTAAAGACTCAAATGAATAGGTTAAACAGCAGATTAGATACAAATAGAAAAAAATTAATAAACTGTACATTAGATCTGGAAAAAGTTATCACTACGTAGCAAAAGGAGACAAGATGGAAAATATGAAAAAATATGAAAGCGGTTAAGGGACATGGAGGACAGAATGAGAAGTTTAACATGTATCCAAAGTTCCTGAAAAAGACATTAATGGGGAAGAGACAATACTGAAAAAGATAATGGTTGAGAAATTTCTAGAATTGATGCATGACATTAATTCTTAGATTCAGAACCTCAATGAATCTGAAGCAAAGTAAATAAAAAATACCTTGGTTAATTGCATGAGAGTCAAACTGACAAGCACCAAAGAGAAAAAAGAGATCTCAAAATATAGGCATGGAGGGAAGACAGGCATCTCTAATGAAGGAACAATAGTCAGACCAACAGCCAACTTCTCAAAAGCAGTACCCAAACCAGAAGACAGTGAAATGATATCCTTAATATTCTGATGGAAAACAGTTATCAATCTAGAGTTTCAAACCCACTGAAAGTATGTATTCTACCAGGAATGGTAAATAGAGTTAAGTTCAGGAACTGTGGGAGAGAACATGGAATCTTTCAAAAGGTATGGTTGTCAAGGGGAGCAGAGGCCCATGCTGAAGCTAGAGAGGGATATGATATTAAAAGTTTATTTAATATTTAAAGATGTGAAATACCGGAGCACACTGTATACAAGGGTAATGATGCAATAGTAGGGAAAAGATTAAGGATACCAAAGAAAGAATATAAAATCTAAGGCATGATATGCTTGAGTAGGCAAGAGGAGAGGGGATCTAGAGCCTTCGTGAGAGAGAGAACTCCTCTGCGGCAACGAGAGGAAACACAAAGACCAACTCTGGGTCTTGGCTGCTGCGCACAAGAATGACCATCTGCTGCGTATTTACTATAGTGAACCACCATGTTCAGTGTTTGTACATGTATTTGTCATTTAATCCTCTCAACAAACTGAAAGAGAAGATTTTAACATTTTGGGAAGTAGTACTGTGTATGGTTATTATAGAACACGGACTCTGTGGCTGGACTGCATGGCTTCTTCCCATAACTAGGTATGCAGACTTGGCAAGTACTTAACCCCCATCTGTCTCAGTTTCTCATCTATGAAATGGGGGTAAAAATAGTACCCAACTAGAAGAATTGCTGTGGGGATTAAATTCCAAAGAACACATTCACTGGCACTTCCACTCAGCTCTTACCCCTTCTCTGGAATACTGCCTGACCCATCAAAGTGGTAATATCCCTGCCTCCTCTGAATTCTATGCATAGCACATATTATTATAATTGCACCTAATGTTTATTATGCTGTAATTTTTTTGTCTTCATATTTTCTCCACTATGCTATCAAGCTAGGAATCACATCTTATTACTTTTTATATTAAAAACAAGGACAGTTTATTTATATCTCAAAAACCTAGAATAATGCCAGACAACAGTAAATGTTAAATAAATGATTGTTGACCTAAAACTCTGCTTCTATGAAAGCAATGGACAAGTTTTCTTTATACTAAATTTGACTTCTTTCAACTATTTCTCAAAAGCCAGTGTTTGAACTAAATGATTGTTCAGATTATGTACTCCTTGTGGGCAAAATATTATTGACATACTATATAACTCTGAATATAAAATAAAAATATTGGTTCTGGGCCTGCAAAAGCAAAAATTTTAATGCTTAGGGAGTCTAAAAGAAAATTATATAGGAGACTAAGTACTAGATCATTTTTTTCTAGGTACAATTAGTCATCCTAAGTCATTTCAAATGCTCTAGTCTCTCAAATATCTCTACGAAACTGGGACACCAATCAAACCAAAGTTCTGATAATCCAATATATGGGGCACTAAAGTAATTTCTCATTTCATAGATATTTCAAATCTATAAAATTCTTCATGATACTAGTTAAAAGATATGGAAAAAACATACAATGTCTGAAAAAAACTTTAGGTAATTTTATGAGCCATATGGGATATTTGTCATTTTTCACAGATTGTTTTATTCCAAGTAAATTGTCATTTTTATAGCACAGAAAATCTTTTTCAATACATTTCTCTATAAAAAGATGAAACAAAACTATACTACGTTTACCTTTTGGAAAGTAGATACCGGTGAAATAGCAAACATATTTCCCTCTCCAAACACTTCTGCCCAATTCCTTTGAGACACTTTCATTCTGTTTTTAAAATGGTATTCATTATCAGGATTGAAAGCCTAGATTCAAAGAGAACAGAGAAACATTATTATCTATTTCTATAGCAACACATATTAGCATTAGAAAAGAAGATAAAAATATAGCCTTGGACTCCTTCATTAATGGAATCTTTCAAGAACACCAACGAAGCAGCATATGCCGTAGCTAGTGCAGAGGAGCAGAGGACTAATGCGGTGCTCTCCTGTCCTGTTCAATGTTTGCTGTGAGAGAACAGTGGGAGGTAACAGGATGAGCGGTCTGACTCAAGGCAAAGTGATACCAATGCTCCAGATGTGCTAGGGCGGCCACAGGTAGAGCTGGGCCACAGGTAGAGCTGGGCAACAGAGATAGTGAAGACAGGAGGGTCTCTCCTTCATGCAGCTACTGTTGCCTGTTGGAGAAAAAGGCCAGAAACCTAATCACATGAACACCCCATATCAAAGTATTTAAGATACAAAAAATAGGGGAGAGATATGGTTGCTCTGCTTTTTAAAAATAAAAACCAAGGACCCTAACAGCTAAGTCATTATCTTTAATGATAAAACCATTATCACTCATTATTAACGAGAAGTCAGAGAATAACAAGTATTTATTTTAAACAAAATCAAAACACAAAACACTTCATTTTAGAGATACTGTACCATCGTAAGCACGCCCAGGAGCCCAATGGGAATTGGATCTTGTTTTATTCTCTCTGCAACCAGTTCTATTAATAGCATCAACATGTTGTAGATTCCTTCATGAATTTCAGTACCCCACTTGTGAACAGCACTTGATGTCAGGAGCTACAAAAGCATAAAGGGCAGACTAGAGTCAAACTTGAAAAAAGAAAATATTATCAGGTCAATCTCAAATAATCAAGAGATTATGACTAAAATACTTTTTATATGCAGATGACTTGCTGTTAAAAGACCCGTAACTGTAGTCCACCTACTTGTTCACTTATTTCAAAGTCAACACAGAGTGTTGTTTTTGAATTTTAATTCTCTTGCATTAAAGCTCTACTTGTCATTATTACTAGGAAGGTCAAGTGGTATAGAACAGGTAAAACCTGAGATGAGATCAATTCCTGGTACTACTGTTTTCTAGCTATGTGGCCTTGGACAAATTTACCTCAGTTCCCAGAGGCTCAGTTCTCTCATCTCTAAAGAGGCATAATTCCTACCCACTTCACACAGATGTTATTAGGGTCAAAAGACAGAATAACATGAACGCATTTTATAAATGATAAGGCATTATTAATATATCTTGATGGTTGCCTGTTCTTATTAATCAATATTTCAAGAACCTGAGAAATGGATGTTACATTTCATGGATTCTAATATACATATTTTTTTCACATTTTTTAACATCTCAGAAACAGAATGACATCTTTCCACCTGTTGACCAGATGACGGCAGGGCTCTGTGAAAAAATTTTAGAAACATCTTACCAATTTATTTTGCTTATACTTTCCTTTTTAGGAAGTACAAAAGTAATACTTAATTTGTTAAATGTTTAAGAAAATCTAAAATAGCTCTCAGTGAAAAGACATTGTAACACTATTTAGCAGCTATTTTTCTTGAACATAAACATCAAATATAAAGTAGTACATCTTATAATCAGAAAGCTTCTTAGATTTGTTAAAGAGTGGAAACACTGGATTCCCTCGATCCTCAGCCTTGTAGCCCTTCAGGAAGTCTAATTCGGGAACAACTGTCACAGCAGGCAATGAGAAATCAAAAGATTTCACTTAAATTTG
This sequence comes from Lepilemur ruficaudatus, assembly GCA_963574885.1. Classification (NCBI taxonomy): domain Eukaryota; kingdom Metazoa; phylum Chordata; class Mammalia; order Primates; family Lepilemuridae; genus Lepilemur; species Lepilemur ruficaudatus. Next base: position 30,325 of record CAUYRT010054541.1, on the reverse strand, counting down.
TATGGTGGTTTCATGTTTTTGTTAGATTTCCCTCCAAAGGGAAAATATCATGCAATTAAAAATTTCTTCTTGGCCACACTGAAAACCCCTTAAAAAGAGCAGTCTCAAAGAGCCCAAACTGCAATGGCTGCAGAGAAAAGACTCAGTTCCAGATTTTCTAAGTACCAATTAGCAGCACTATTTGCTCAAATGAGCAAAAATCATAAGACTGATTTTATATAAACCAGTGAGTGAACCGTTTTTTACAAGAATTTTTTTGCCTGACTATATATTTCTCCTATACTTAAAAATTAAATAACAAAGCCGAGATCAACATTTAAGAAGCTTCGTATGACTGCAAAATAAAAATACATGTGGATTAAGCACCACTTCCTTTGGTGCCATTCTCATTTGTTCGTTTTTCACTTTGAAAATGTAATTCTGTCTACCTTCTAGAATTCTGAGATGGGGAAACACAGGCAATACCTTGTGGTGAAGATGTGTAGCTGATTTAAACACAACCATATACTATGGATAAATCTAAATTATTTTCCCTGCCTGAACATATTAAGGAAGAATACAAGGCTGGCCTGAAGGTGAAAGGTGAAGAATGCAGAAATGACAACAAAGCTCCTTCTGTGCACTTTATTCATGCAATCACTTATTATTCATGCCCTTACTTCTAAAAAAAACATTAGAGGGCAGCTTGTGAGAAAAGCCTGGGGAAGAGGGGAGGGGACGGTCCTTGTCCCAGGAAACACAGCGAGGAAAGTAGTACCAATTATGTCAAATCCTACTGAGTGTTCTGGCAGCCAAGTCTAAAGGCACACAGAATTCTGTAGCTCTTCTCATTTAATAAAAGAAAGTATGCCTAATTGATGGGGAGGAGAATCTTTTTAATAGCTCTAAACTGTAGGAAAATTTAACATTTTTACATTAACAAAATTGAATAACATAACACAAGGTACCTTTGAGCTCGTAGTTTTACAAAAAAACAACCAGCCATGTGACTATTTATTATGAGAGCATAATATAAAACAGTTCTCTGAAGCATCTCTGCACAGAGTTAGAGCATTATACTCCAAATATGCAACTTGCTGGTGAATTTACTTGACACAGGGCTTTCTGGGTCTGGAGCTCCTTAGCCTAAAGGTCCTTCCCTTAGACTAATAAGTCCTTTTCCATGACTCTGAATAAACTTTTATTTTCCCTCTCTGTAAATCTGTGCATATATTATATGTTACAGTATGTTACATTATAAAAATTTTGCTATTTTTTAAAAAGCTACTATAACTCTTAAAAGAATTCTTAAAAGTTTAAAATTATTTTAAACTATAAATTGGTACATGAATTAATCTAAAATGAAGATAAATCTTGATTTCATATAATCTCTGCCCAAATGACAATTTAAAAAGATTTCTCTTTTTCTCTCTTTTTTCAAAAAAATAAAGAAAACCTTTGTTTCTAAAATTAATTTTGTTAGTTTTTAAGCCTTGAATCAAAGGATATTCTGTCTACCAAAATGCAGCTGAGAAAAACTGTTTGCAAATGAACAGTTTGTTTCACGGGGATTTAAGATAAATTTTACCCATTTGTAGTTCTAGTGACTTGCATACAGGACAAAAATGGGTGTCAAAATCCAGAAGTTAAGACAGCAGGAGACTCATTCATTCAACATTTACTGAGCTCTTTCTATAAGCTAGGCACCTGGTTATATGCTGGGGAAGACAGTAGTGTCTATGACAGACACAGTCCCTGCTCTTCTGAGGATTCATGACTTATGTGGTGAAAAGCGAATCATGCTGGTCAGTCTGCTTTCAGAAACACAATTTCTGTGATCTCCTATTCCCATTGTTAAGAAAAAGTGCTTTCTAAGAGATGTGACCAGAATGGGAGCATATCATTCTGGCTCTGACAGAGATGCTGCCATACACAGGCCATTTTGCCAGTAAGAACATCTAATCTAATCTAACTTTCAACAGCTTAAAACGTCTGCTTCTGCCTCAGTAAAATAGTAACTATAAAGAGACTCATATTTTGATAAATAAATACTATCTTTCTAAGTGCCACAATTCTTACTTTACTAATGTGTGCAATTTCCTAGTATAACGAAGCCTTAACCTATGTTTTAGCAATTAAATAGTAGGAAATAAGTTATATTCGACCAAAGATGCATGCAAACAATTAAAGTAGTAAATCATTTATAAGCCCCAAATTCAGACCTACTTTTTTTTCATATTAGAGGATTCCTCAGCTGAACAAGATTCATAAACTCGTCTTACACATAGAGAAACTAAAACTAAAACAAAAAGCTTGTTTACTTCACCCCCACCAAAAAAAAATCAGATTAGCATATTTTTCTTACCTTTTTAAATGCTTCAGGCATACACCTATCCATAAATCTTTTACAATTCTCATCAGACTCAGAAAGACCTTAGTAAAATAAATGAAAGAATATACCTTATTTAGATCTTAGGTAGTTTGTAGAAATCATATATACCATTCTAAATTCATACTAAATACATATGGAATTATCTATTATAAAAACCTTGATTCTTAAGGGGTTATTAAAAGTAGAATATATACCTTCTGATGACGGAACAGGCTGAGAATCACAGTATTAGACTAAATAAATACTAATTAGAACTGAAATGGTTGAATTTATGTTTTCATGTCAGAGAAACTTCAAGGATCTGATTAAATAGCTAGTAAAACACCAAAAGCAGCTATTTACTAAACATTATTGTTTTTCTAAACAGTTCTATAAAAACACAAATATTTCAATAAATGCCAAAATCACTCTTCTCCCCTAAAACAAACTGATAAAATCTGTGTAATAAAATATACAGAATTGTGTCTGGCACAATTCACACAGTAAGTGATAAATACTCGCTAAGTGAATGAATCAATCTACCACAAAATCACCCTTTGGAAGAAATGCATTTCCTTCTTAAACTCAATAGTGGATTTTGCTCATCATTGGAAATACTGCTGAACACATTTTCTATTTTTTAGATCTACTGTCTAGCACAGTACACAGATCCTTCCTTACAGGTGCTCAATAAATGCTGCTGCTGAGAAGCCAGTCATAAATGCACCATGAGAGCCTTATCAGGATTAAATCGAATCCTAGTCAAAATATTTCCTTTTGATGTGTCTCATATTTAATCATGGTAGGTAAATTATGCATACTTTTAATAAGGAAAAACCTCCACAAAACAGTGGCCCTGTTCATTTTATTTCACTAACTGAATTCAATATGAAAAACAAATTGTTTTCTCTTTTATAGATTTTTAATGTAGATGTTTCCTTATATTGACATCCATTCTTCCAACCTAGTGATATTTTATTATTCTATTAGCTTAATATTTGTAAAGCACTAAAGACAGTGCCAGGCACTTACAATAATAAGCACAAAAAGTTTGTTAAATAAATATTACTTTCTTTTCTTAAAAAGGTTACTGAATTGAGCCTTAATTGAAAGTGCTCCAAGCTTCTGTGGAAAGTTAATTTTAATTTCCATAAAGCTTTCAACTGTGTTTTAAATAACCTTACACTCTCTCAAAGTCAGAAGAAAACAGTTGATTTAGTTCAAAGCTTTTATTCTATAGGGGATAAACAAAGATTAAGAGAATAAACAATCTGTCCAAGATCACACAGCCAGGCAATCAGAGCTAAGATCAAACTCAGGCCTCCTATGAAAAAAATGTCCTCAGGTGTTCTGAGGTCTGGAAACTTACCAAGTCTTGCTAGGTAGGTAGAGGCCAACAGGCATTTGCCTAGTGATTCTTCTCGCTTATAAGGGATGGACCAATGATCCGTTAAAACACGGCTTTCCAGTTCATATAAATTTGTTGTAGGAAATTCAATTCCTTCCCCAGAGCAGTTTCCATTTTCATCATTCTTCTGACAAAAAACGATTAAGATAAAAAGCAAATAAACTAATTACTGACTACTCTAAAAATTTAGAATTTAACACAGAGCGAATGCTTAACCAATGGTTGCATTACCACCACCAGTGTGGATCCCACCTTTCTTTCTCATAATCACATCTTTCACCAGGAGTATCTCAAATATTCTCATCGTTTATCATTCAGGCATTCCTACTCTCTCAGAAGGTGACCTCACCTCTTTCTTCAAAAATGCACTCCATTGCTCATAGTAAAATATCAAACCTACCTTCACTGACAGCCATCATTCTCAGCTTTCTTTTCTCACTGAGAGAATAAATTTCTTCAAAGAGGTACTTCTATTTGCCATCTCTTTCTCATACTGACTCAATCCTGACACCACCCCAATCTGGATTCCAGAGTCCCTACCTGCCCCCTCAAAGTGGCTATTGTTAAGGTCATCACTGAAGTCTGTATCATTAAATCCAATGACATGTTTCAGTCCTTATCTTACTTCTCAGGAGTATGTGACCTTCTGCTCACTCTCTCCTTTTGAAATGCCAGATTCTGCCCCCTACTTCCCAGGATAGCACACTCCCTTTCTCCTCCCATGGGCCTGGCTGTTCCTAGTGTGTCTGGTACACCCTCCTCTCCCAGTCATCAAATATTTGAGCTCCTCAAACCTCAGTGTGAGGTCCCCTTCTCTTCTCATTCCAGTCTCTCCCTGGGTGACCTCATCCACACTCCAACTCTCATTTACCTCCTTATCTGCAGATGATTCATAAATTTCTATCACCAGCTTAGACCTTTCCTCTGAGCTTCAGACACACAAATGCAACTGCCTCCTTGACATCTTCTCTCATTAGATGTGTGCCCCAAACCAAATTCATGATCCTTCCCCCTCAATTCTGGTCCACTTCTCGTGTTCCCCATCCCCAGTGACTGGCACCAGATTCATCTGGTAGCACCTCCAGAAACCAGGGAATCATTCTTTACACAATGCTCTCCCATCCCCACCCCCAACACCTGGGGATCAGACCTCCTAAATTTCTCTCAAATCCCTCCACTTCTGTCCATCTCCATAGCCACCTCCTAGCCCAAGCTGCTATGGCTTACGCCTAGATTATCCTGCCAGCTTCCAAACTGGTCTCCCTCTACCTCATGCACACATTTGCTTTCCGCTCTGATCTTTATAAAGCACAAATCTGATGCTACATCTAAAAACACTTTCATGGCTTGTCTTTGTTCTTAAGATAGCCCAAATCATTTTTTAAATGTTCTAGAAGGCCTTGAAAGGCTTATCCCCTAACTCTTCCTCTCCAGCTTTCTGAACTCCACGTGGTTTCTCTGGGATTTAGCTTCTTGACAAGCACAATGCTCCCTGTATCAGACTATGTTTCCAAAAGGCCATAGCAATGTTTCTGATCCTACATGCTCTTCCAGAACCTGGCCACTCTCCATTAAAAAGTAGCACTTACTCCCCGTGTCTCTGAACCAGAGTAGGATTGTGTGTGTGCCTGCCTCAATGAACATAATAGAGCAGAAGAGACACTGCATGATGTCCACGCCTCAGTCATGAAAGGCAATACAGCTTCCTCCTGGCTCATCCTGTCTTGGGACCCTCACTCCTGGAACCCAAACACCACGTCATGAGGAAACCCACACTAAATGGAGAGGTCACATGTGGGTGTTCTGTCCAACACTCTAAGGTCTCAGTGGACAGGCAGCCCCTGAAGGCCAGTGAAGGAGCCTTCAGATTAGTCCAGCCTCTGGCCATCAAGTCATTCCCTGCCTTAGTTTTCCGGCTGAGGCCCTAGACATCATGGAGCAGAGATAAACTGCTGTCTGAATCCTTTCCCCACACAATCAATGAGCATAATAAATGGTTGTTTTATGCCACTATTCCTGAACTCATCTTTCTGCCCTCTTTAACTTAATTGCTATACATCCTTAATTCTTTCAGGGAAGCCTTTCTACAACTTCTAAACTAGGTCAAATTCCTCCAGTTATTATGTATTATATACTCTTACCATCCTGAACCTTTCCTTTATTATTCACGGCACTATTCACAGATATAATTTTGTATCTACTTGTGATTTATTTTATGTTTGCCCTCCACTAGACCAAGCTCCATCAGGGCATGGACACTGTCCATTTTTGACCAACTCTGTATTTCCAGAACCTGGTCCCTAACAAAAAGCTGGTATTTAGTAAATACTGTTGAATGGAAAAATAATCCATACAAACCACGTTTCAGTTAATAATGGGGTAACTGCCAGACTTTCCCTCAGTTCTTCACCATGCTAATTTGTAATAAAGCAAAGTGAACTCCAAACTGCCTAATACCTACTAGTTTTTTAGAAAACCTAAATATTTTCTTTCTTTCTTTTACTTTTTAGAGACGGGGTTTTACTCTGTCACTCAGGCTTGAGTGCAGTAGTGTGATCATAGCTCACTGTAACCTTGAACTCCTGGGCTCAAATGATCCTCCCACCTCAGTCTCCCAAAGGGCTGGGATTACAAGATTGAGCCACTGCACCTAACCCTGAAACCTAAATATTTTCATAATTCACTAAATAATCATTATAAAATAAATCATTATAAAATAAAATGATAAAATTCCATTAAAAAACCACCTTTAATCTCAATAAAGGAAAATAACATAAATATAAAGCAGAAATGATAAAAGCATACAGAAGAAAACCAATTTCAAAGCTATATCAATGATATCAAAAGGAATCCAACACATTTTTTTCCCAGGTTCATAACTAAAACTGAGATGAAGATAAAACAAAAACAGGAAGGTAATTATTAAGTGTAGAAGACAATGTAAGTTGGAGGGAAGGTGTGAAGGGTGAGAGTGGCAAATTAATTAAGTTTAGAATGATAACGTATGGGAAAATTCCAGTTGTTAAAGTATAACACTTTTCAGAAATACATTTAATTCGTAAGTACTATAAATAAGCCAGTTTTACTTAAAGGAACCTGATGGAACTGAATAATAGAAAATTTAGGATAGTGTTAAAATTGCACACTTGTTAAGTGCTTAAATGTATTAAATTAGAATTAAAGTAGAATTAAGGCATATAAAAAATTCACTTAGCTGATTCTGTGGGTACATGCCATTACTGTGGAATATCTATCATTAATTTCTATAGTTAACAGATCAAATCACATATAAAATCATCAAATGTACCTAGTAGCTATAAAAACTAAGAGCCTCCTTGGGGAAAGAAAAAAAAGACTTTTATCATCATCAGTGTTGGACTGAACTGTGCCTCCTTCCAGCCCAAACTCTCAATGTGACCCTATTTGGAGATAGGTCTTTAAGAAGATAGTTAAGGTCCAATGAGGTCATAAGGGTGCGGCCCTAATCCAATAATGCTAGTGTCTTTGTAAGAAGGGGAAGAGACATCAGAGATCTCTCTTTCAGTGAGTGCACAGAGGAAAGTCCACATGACCACACAGAGAGAAGGCAGCCATCTGCAAATCAGGAAGAGAATCCTCACCGGAAACCAACCCTAATGACATCTTGATCTTGGACCTCTAGCCTCAACTCTGTGAAAATAAATTTCTGTAGTTTAAGCCATTGAGTCTGTGGCATTTTATGGCAATCTTAGAAGATTAAATACTTAAATTTATTAACCTAGGGTCAAAATAGAATTTAGGCACTTAAGCCCCTTCCCCAACACACAATCAGCTGGCTGATTCTGAAGTGGGTATATGTCATTAATATGGAATACCTACCATTAATGTCTATAGGAGTTAACAGAATGAATCACATAGGAAATCATCAAATATACGTAGCCGCTACTCTAAGAGCCTGGGGGAAGGAGGATCCTTTTCAGTAATGACACAAATAGCACTTGCCTCCTGATATGATGCACTGTGAAGGGCACAATTATCACTTCTATGGTACTCTTGCCAGAAAAGTATAACCTGAATCTAACCATGAGACAACCCAAAATGTAGACTAAAAAATATCTAGCGTCTATTCTTAAAAAATCTCAAAGTCATAAAAGACATGAAAACTACATAAGATATGACAATCAAATGCAATATGGGATCCTGGACTGAATCTTAAAACAGAAATTTTTATTAATATTTGTTTTATTTTACTTTTTGGCTTCAAAGAACTTTAGTACTGGATCAATGTTAACTTTCTGATTTTGATAACCATCCTAAGCTATGTTAAGAGAATATTCTCATTTTTAGGAAATATACACTAAAGCATATAAGGATAAAAGGGCATCGTGGTCTATAATTTATTCTCAAACAGTGCAAGAACGAAACACATTTTATACATGTACACATGTATAAAATTATATGTCTGCATATCTGCATACATACATACAAAGAGAGAAAAAAAGCAAATATGATAAAATGTTAACATTTGAAGAACCTGAATAAAGGCTTTATAAAAATTTTTTGTACTATTTTTGCAACTTATCTGTAATTAAGATGTTAACTGTAATTCACAGGACAATCACTAAGAAAATAACTCAAAATATATATATGTGTGTGTATATATGTTTATATATATATTTTGAGTTTACATATATATGTACATATACATATGTTTACATATATATATTTATATATATACACACATACACATAGTGAAAGAAACAAAGGGAATTAAAATGATACACTAGAAAATATATATTTAAAATAAAAGATGGGATTGAGCCCAGCACTGTAATCTGTAATCCCAGCACTTTAGGAGGGAGGATTGCTTGAGGCCAGGGGTTCAAGACCAGCCTGAGCGACACAGCAAGACCCCACTTCTACAAAAAACAAAAATCAACTAGGCATGGGGGCATGTGCCTATAGTCCTAGCTACTTGGGAGGCTGAGGTGGCAGAATCACTTTGAGCTCAGGAGTTCAAGGTTACAATGAGCTATGATCACCCACTGCACTCCAGACTAGGCCGACAGAGTGATACCCTGTCTCCTTTTAAACAATATCAAGAAGACAGGAATAATGGAGAATCAGAGAAACAGAAAGACGTAAGAAATATATGGAAAACAAATAGCAAAGTGACAGATGTAAATCCTGCCTTATCAGTAACAATATTAAATGGAAATGGTTAAACACTCCCATCAAAAAGGTAGAGGTTGGCAGAATCGATTTTTTAAAATATGATACAACTATATGCTGTCTACAATAGACACACTTTAGATTCAAATTACAAAGAGGCTGAAACAAAAGGATGTAAAAAGATAAATCATGCACACATAAGGGAACTGGAGCGGCTATGTTAGTATTAGAATAGACATTAAGACAAGAAATATTACTAGAGGTTCAGAGAGACATTTCATAATGATAAAAAGGTCAATACAACAAGCGGATAAAAGAATGAAAAAAATACACACCATAAAAACAGTTACCAAAAAGAGATGGATTAGCTACACTAATATCAGGAAAAAAGATACTTTGTTATAATTTATTACTAGAGACAAGGAAGGCTATTTTTTTTCTTTTTTATTTTCTTGAGACAGAGTCTCACTCCGTTACCCTGGCATCAGCCTAGCTCCCAGCAACCTCAATCTCCTGGGCTCAAGCAATCCTTCTGTCTCAGCCTCTCGAGTAGCTGGGACTACAGGCATGCGCCACCAGGCCTGGCTAATTTTCTCTCTATATTTTTAGTTGGCCAATTAATTTCTTTCTTTCTATTTATAGTAGAGACGGGGTCTCACTCTTGCTCAGGCTGATTGTGAACTCCTGACCTTGAGCGATCCTCCTGCCTCAGCCTCCCAGAGTGCTAGGATTACAGGCATGAGCCACCGCGCCCAGCCCAAGGAAGGCTATTTTTTAATGACAAAAATTTAGCCTATCAGGAAGACATAACAATTATAAACATATGTGCATCTAACAACAGAGACCAAAAGTACAGAAAGCAAAGACTTACAGAGTTGAAAAGAAAAATACACAATGAATATTTGTGTAATGAAATACTCAAGAAAAATACACAGTAATATTGGAGACTTCAATACCTTACTTTCAATAATAGACAGAAGGCAAAACAACAATGAAATAGAAGACTCAAACAGTACTATAAAACAATTAGACTCAACACACTTTCATAGAACACTCCACCCAATTATAATAGAATATAGATTCTTCTCAAGTGCACATGGAATACTCTCCAGGTAGAACACATGTTAAGTTGTAAAATAAACCTCAACAAATTTGAAAAGATTAAAATCACACAAAGTATGTTGTCTGACTACAACGGAATGAAATTAGAAATCATCAGCAGAAGAAAACTTTGGAAATTCAAAAATAGGTGAAAATTAAACAACACATTTGTAAATCACCAATGTGTCAAAGAAGAAATCACAAGGGAAATTACAAAATGCTTTGAGGTGAATGAAAATTAAAATATAACATAACTTATAGGATGCAGCAAAAGCTGAGATAAGAAGGAAATGTTTAACTGTAAATGGGACAAATTTTTAGCTAGACTGACCAAGGCAAAAAGAGAGAAGACTCAAGTTTAATAATTTAATAATCAGAAACGAAAGAGAAAACATCTATTGACCTTAAAGAAATAATGATTATAAGGTATACTCGCAACAATTGTAGGCCAGGTGTGGTGTTGCATGATTGTAGTCCTAGCTACTAAGGCAGTAAGACTGCTTGAGCCCAGGAGTCTGAGGTTGCAGTGAGCTATGGCACCCCTGTATGCTAGCTTGGGCAACAGAGCAAGACCCTATCTCAAAGACAAACAAACAAACAAAAAACATTACTATGTCAACAAATTAGATAACCTACATAAACCAGACAAATAGCCTAGAAAAACATAAACCACCAAAACTGACTCAAGAAGAAATAGAAAATCTGAAGACCTACAACAAATAAAGAATGGCTCATAATCAAAAACTTTCCAAAAAGAAAAGCCTAGGACCAGATGGCATCACTGATGAATTCTACCAAACATTTAGAGAATAACTAATATCAATCCTTCACACTTTTCCAAAAAACAGAAAAGCAAGGAACATTTCTCAACTTATTTTATGAGGCAAGTATTACCCTGATATTAAAATTGGACAAAGAACTTCCCATCTATTAGGATGGCTATTATCAAAAATATAGAAAATAGTAAGTGTTGAGAAGGATTTGGGGAAATTGGAACCTTTGTACATTGCTGGTGGGAGTGTAAAACTGCAGCCACAGTAAATAACGGTATGGTGGTTTCTCAGAAAACTAAATATAGAATTACCACATGACTGAGCAATTCCACTTCTGGATATAGATGCAAAAGGACTAAAAGAAGGGACTTTAATAGATATTTGTACACTCATGTTCATATCTGCATTATTCACAATAGCCATAAAATGGAGGCAACTCAAGTGTCCATCAAAATGGATGAATGTACAAAATGTGGTATATATATATATATACAGTGGTATATTACTCGGCCTTTTTAAAAAAGCTATTTCTGACACATGCTATAACAGGGAAGAACCTTGAAGATATGCTAAGTGAAATAAGCCAGCCACAAAAATACAAATATTATATGATTCCACTTATATGAGGTATCTAGAGTAGTAAAACTCACAGAGACAGAAAGTAGAATGGTGGCTGCCAAGGGCTGATGGGAGAGGGAATGGGGAGTTAGTGTGTACAGAGTTTCAGCTGGGGAAGACGAGAAAGTTCTGGAGATGGATGGCATCGACAGTTGCAGAACAACGCAAATGCACTTAATGCCACAGAACTGTACACTTAAAAATATACAAAATGGTAAATTTCATGTTATATATATTTTACCATAATTTAAGACAACGTACAAAGATATCACACACATACACACATGTACAAACTACAGAGCAATATCCCTATGAACATTGACACAAAAATCCTTACCAAATCCAGGCATACATAAAAAGGATTACAAACCATGACCAAGGGGGATTTATCCCAGAAATGCAAGGTTGGTTTAGCACACAAAAGTCAATCAATATAATACACCATAGTAATAGAATAAGGGACACCATCCTCTCAATTGATGCATAAAAAAAATTACAAAATCCAACACCCTTTCATGATTTAAAAAAAAAAAATCACTCAGCTAACTAGAAATAAAAGAGAACTTCCTCAATCTAATGAAAGACATCTAGAAAAACGCCACAGCTAATATCATACTTAACTGTGAAAGACTGAATGCTTGCCTCTAAGATCAGGAAGGCTGGTTTCAAAGCTTCCATTCTGGAGTGTCCAGTCAAGGCAATTAAGCAAAATAAGAAATAAAAAGCATTCGGATTGGAAAGGATGAAACAGAACTATTTCTATTCAGTGATGACATGATCCTACATACAGAAAATCCTAAACAATTCACACCAAAATAACTACTAGAACTGATAAATAAGTTGAGCAAGGTTGCAGAATACAGTATCAATATACAAAATTCAAATGTATTTCTATACACTGACAATGAACAATCCTAAAATAAACTTAAGAAAATAATTCCATTTATGATAACATCAAAGAGAATAAAACACTTAGGAAGTATGAGACTTGTGCATTGAAAACCATAAAATTATCACTGAAAGAAATTAAAAGAAGAAATTAAAAAAACAGAAAGACATCCATGTTCATGTACTGGAACTTAATATTGTTCAGATGGCAAAACTTCCCAAATCGGTCTACAGATTCAGCACAACACAATCAGCACCAAAATTGCAGCTTCTGTGCAAAAACTGACAATCTGATCCTAAAATTCACACAAAAATGCAAGGAACCCTGAATAGCCAAAATAGTAAGATAAAAGAAAAACAAAGTTCAAGAATTCACATTTCTTGAACTACAAATCTATTATAATAAAGAAAATGTGGCACTGGCATAAAGATAAATATTTAGGTCAATGGAATATAACAGAGATTCCATAAATGAAACCTTAAATTTATGGTTAATTGATTTTTTTTCAACAAAGATGACAAGACCACTTAGTTAATCTTTGACAAAGGCATAAAAGCAATTCAATAGAGGAAGGAGTCTTTTCAACAAACGGTGCTGAGACAATTGAATATACACAACCAAATGAATGAAACTGGACCCCCATCTCACGTGATAAACAAAATTAACTCAAAATGTAACATGAGAATAAATCCTCATGAGCCTGTATATTAGGTAATTATTTCTTAGAAAAGCACAAGCAACGAAAGAAAAGATAGGCAAATTGAACTTCATCAAAATTAAAAACTTTTATGTATTAAAGGGCACCAATAAGTAAAAAAGAATCTACAGATGGTGGTGATGGTAGCACAACTCTGTAAATGCAAACTTTAAAAGGGTAAACTTTACAGTGTGTGAATTATATCTCAATAAAGCTGTTATTAAAAAGAGTTAACAAAAATGGCTTCAATGATTATAGTCACTAAACATGAGCATATAAATTTATCTAAGAATTTCAAAACACACAGCTGTACCTAAGCTGTACCCTTTTATTAGCTGTGCCTAATAAAAATATAATACATATGGCCATTAAACAGTTTAAAACAGCAATTTTTAAAATAATATATTTAGGACTTAACAGGTGAAAAATATGCTGTTTCATAAGTAGTTAACATTCTTGGTCTTAAAGAAGGAGGGAACAGACGTGTCATACACAAAGGTTAAGGAACGATACTGAGCAGCATTACATTTTGAGGAGGGTGCTGCTAACACAAAGAGATAAGTAATTACGGGGGGAAATAGTGACATAGACCCATATTTAGGTTGATTTAATATTTTGAGTCATCACTATGAGTAGAGCCTATCCTTGGCAAAAACTGCATATTGAGCAAGAGAATACACCCAAAGCAGCTCAGTCCTATTGCAAAATAGGACTCAACTCAATAGCTCCCAACAGATATAATGGACTGGGCTTTTCATAAGAACTCTGGAATGTAACATACTATTTTCTCATTAGATGCCAAATCCAAATGATACAAAAGTAACCATTAATGATCACTGATTCTAAATTGATTAGGAACATATTTATCAAAAGTGTGCTATGCTCCAGACAAGGTGCTTTGTGCTGGGGACAAAGACAATTTTTATCTGTAAAGAACAGGACAATGTGGTAGTAAAGAAAGGGGGAGAAGGGGCGCCAAGCCAGCCTGTGGGTGTCCCTGTGTATGTTCAGCAAAAACAAATATGTGTATCTATAATAGCTGAAGAAGTTCAAGGGAAATGGTGTTCTAGGCAGAAAGTTACAGATCACGTTATTTTAAAACCAGTACTAATTTATTTTTAAAGTCCATTGAGTAATAAAATCTCAACATTTTTAGACTTTTGACTACTTCAGGCAATGTCTTTACTGCTTTTTATTATGATATTCCATCAATTTTATTTAAAATTAAAAAATAATCTACAAAATATTTTATAATATTCATGTAAGTCAGGCGTTTGTTAGAGATGCACAATTCTGGCACTAAGGCAGAAGAGAAATGAGCTTGCCAACAATTCTTCAATGTCACTTTTAACCTGAAAAATTTCTAGTAACACTAAAGCTTGTGTATTCAGTTGTCCAAGAAAAAAAAATGCGCTAGGTGTTAAATTATGATTTCTGAATTGGCCAATTTATGATTAAAATCAAAACAATTAACATTGTTGGATACATACTCACACTTCTTCAGTATTTTATTTCCTAAATATATAATCTTTTTTTATGCCCATAAATACAAATGAAAATAGAAACAAGATCTCTATAACTCCTGTAATACTTGATAGCATCATAAATATGCTAGGAATTCAAATAGTTGTGATTATAACCTCATCTATTTGCAAACTGTTCAGACTAAGGCTTATTATTAACCTACTTATAAGATCAACATATTAATAGTATTTTTAATTGTTAGAACTTAAGTTTTTGATGGAATTGATAAATGCTGTTACTATATCATGTGAATCTACCCCCACAGAGTTTAGCAAAGGTATTTAGATTTAATACATAGCTTAGTTTGACAAAAATATATTCCTGCATACCTTTAATATTGTAAATTGCAATTAGACATGTTCATACATATGTCACCACCCATATCCAGAAACTGACCCCTTTGAAAAATGCAATGAACAGGCAATATCTTAACTGAGGACTGAGTACACAAAAATATTTAGCTAACTCTTGCAAATGAGCTTTAAGATAACATCATGCAAGCTTTTGAGTTACTAACAGAGTTTAATATTTACATAGAAAACTACCTCCACTGAGTTTTTAAAAGGGCTTGGATTCAGTAAGGACACATTATTAAAATGTAAGTCTTCCTTGTTGAAAGAAGCAAAACTACCAGGGCAGTATCTACCACCTGCTAGCACAGAGATTAAGTGCCTGTCCGCCCACTGACTCAACAAATGCAGATAAAGAAAATTATCCAGCTTAATGGATTGCCAATGTTGCTGGAAGTTTAATACTAAATTGAGTTACTGAACTATCCTATTAGCTAACATGTACTCAAAAGAACTTCTAAATTTCTGATCAATGTGTAGAAAAATGAAGATAGACTGATTTCTCCATAAGGATTTTAAACAGATGTGTCTATTGCCTAAAATAAATGACAGTTAGTACCATATATGCATGTTAAGGAAAAACATGCAAATATGAACATTTGATTCAAAGTCACTAATTTATAATAACTTTCATTAAATCTTGAGACTGTCAATCTTATTAAAAATTTTTCAAAGCAATTCAGGAACAGTTATATGCAGATATGTTTCTTCTGTTATTTCAGATTAGAGAAAATAAATCCTAAAATACTGTTTCCTAGAAAAAGAAGAGACGATGGCAGTCCCCAAGTTACTAATACATTGTGTCTCAAGTCTGTTTGCAAATTATTTTCCTAGAATGCACTTTCATTCCATGTTATGAGTGGTAAATAATTTCCTAACTATTCTACAAAAGCTGGCTTTTTTTTGTGGTCCCCTGCATTAACTTTTGCTGGTTATTCATGTAAAACCAGCTCTCTGCATCCATGGATTCAACCAACCACAGATTGAAAATATCTGGAAAACAAAACTGGATGGCTGCATCCGTACTCAACATGTACAGACAATTTTTCTTGTCATAATTCCCTAAACAATACAGTGTAACAACTATTTACACTCTATTAGGTATTATAAGTAATCTAGAGACAATTTAAAATATAATGGAGGATGTGTTTAGGCTGTAAGCACAGAATCTACAAATTTTGGCATCTAAGGGGGGCCCTGGAACCAGTTCCCCATGGATATTGAAGGATGAGTGTATTCAAAATATCAGAGACAAGGTTTTCATGAGAAGAGGTTGTCTTGTAATTCAAAGGTGCTATCTTACACACAGCGTATATAATTTCACTTAGGTTTAAGGTTTGGAACTTACAGATCATTGGGCGTAGGATCAAAAGAAGGTAGCGGGGTTCCAGTCTCAATTTCCTTAGGACATCCCCAGTGACTGGAGATACGCTGGACTTTTCGGTTTTAACAGACAGCAGGAAGGAGGGGAGATATGGTGAAGAGGATTTAGATAAATGCAGATGAGAGTAAAATGAGTGTGTGGAAGGGAGAACTAATACATCTACTGAGTACCTAGCTGCTATGTGTCAAGAATTGTGCTAGTTACTATGGGAAGTATATATACATATATTATCATTTAATTCTTCACAGACCCCATGAGGTAAGAATTACCATACTTATTTTTTAGATGAGCAAACAAATTAAGGCTCAAATAAGACGAAGTTACCCAAAGTCACATTTTTTTAATGGTCCCTTGCCTAACACCAGTAGTCATTCATGTGTTCAGAATGGGATAAAAATTTAAGTCAAGGTTTCTCCAAATCTCATGCTCTAGATTAATTACATGTGGATGTATTCCAATTCCTCCTAAAGCTGGTAGAATGGCACAGCCTCAAAAAGCATCACTGCAGAACGGAGGCAAAATGTTTTTACAAAAACCATACATTCTTCAATGTTCCATGGAGGCTATATAAAAAAAGAAAAACAAACAAACAGAACTTATATAATGCACCCAAAACTAAGATTTGGGAAAGTAACGGAGAATTACCAATTAAAATTTCTTTCCTTCCAAAGCACTAGTATTTTTCAATCCATTAAAACTTAAAGTTCTAGATAAGCAATTATTAATAGCTTTCATTACCAATTTTGTTGAAATTTCCTTTATTAAGCATTCCTGCCCAACAGATCTAAATGTAGATTCTGTCACCACCACTTGCTACCTGTGTCATCTTGAATAAGCTTCTTAACCCTCTATGTCCCTTAGTTTTCCTCAATGAAAAACAAGATGGTGCTTGGTTTGCAAGATTACTACACAAATGAGAGAGAATCAACACAGAGGGCCAACTACGGCAAACAGCAGCATAAAATACAGTAGCCCAGACCTCTCTTCAAGCTTCAGATGACTCTCACTCTCTCTCTCTCTCTCTCTCCCCCCCCACCACCCGCTACACTCTCTAACCCTGGTGCCTTAAATCAGGCACTTCAAATTTACCATATCCGCAAAAAACTCAGTATTCTGCCTCAAATGTGTTATTTTGCTAGTTTTTCTAATCTCTGAAACTTTTCCACCAGTTTCTTTTCTTCTTTTCATCTTTTCCACCAGTTGGTCACCACATTACAATGATTTTACGTCAGAAATTTCTGCTAACAGCCTCTCCTAGCCAAGCAGCATTAGCTGAGGTACTCATCATGTGTGGACTGGGCTGCTGCAACACTCTTATAATAGCTGTCCTTTCTACCATTCTGTATCACCACAAAGTGCCACCAGAATGATTTTCCTTAAAAAAAAAAAACAAAACCTAATCCAACCCCCTCTCCCCAAAAGGAACCTGACGCTATCCCTCGCTTGCTCAGGAAGCTCCATTAGCTCCCAGCTGCCCAGAGGTATCTAGAGAATAAAAGCAACCTTCTTGCCTTGGCAAGGCTCTTCACCATCTGACTACAACCTACAAATAGAACCTGATCTGCCACTTTCCAAACCCCTCTGCTCTAGCAACGTTGAACTTCTCAGGCCCGTGTACTCAAGGTCTTCTCATGGAACCATACATAGCTGTATCCTGTTTTCTCTGCTTAGTTTGCCCTAGAATGCCCTTTCTCAGCTTAAATACATTCCTATTTCTTTTTCAAAATTTCTTCTTCAAAACCAGTTCAAGCATCATCTCTTCAACAAAATTTTCAATATTCCTTCAAGCAAAGTAAAATACTTGGTCTTCTTCTTCTTTTTTTTTTTTTTAGTAGAGACAGGTTTGCAGAAGCTGTGAATACGCTGATCAATAAGACAAACATATTCTGCCTTTGAAGCCTGGAAATGCCCAGTCTATCAGGGGAAAAGACAATAAAGAAATAAAGCTTCTTGTAAGGAGCATGTTATTCTTACAAAGTACTATGGAAGTACATAACCCTTAAAAAGGAAGGAATTCCTGCCACATACTGTAACGTGAACAAACCCTGAGGGCATTATGCTAAGTGAAATAAACCAGTCACAAAAAGAAAAATATTGCATGATTCCACTTATATGAGGTATCTAAAGTAGTATGGCAGTTACCAAGAGTTGAGGGGTAGAGGAAAAGGGAGAGTTATTGCTTAATGGTTATGGAATTTCAGACTTGCAAAATGAAAAATTTCTGGAGATCTGTTCCACAATAACGTGAATATACTTAACACTGCTGAACTGTACACTTTAATAAGGTTAAGATGGTAAATTTTATGTATGTATTTTTTATCACAATGAAGGAAAAAAAAGGGGGGACACACCCTCAGTCAAAACTATCCTACTAAATGAAATAATATTTGAGACCTAATATCTAACTTCTTCACCACAACCTCATGTATATGGTTAATTCCTATTCCTCATTTTACTTGACCCATCAGCAACATTTAACACAGCTGATCACTTCCTCCTCCTGGAAATACCTCCTTCGTTTGGTTTCCAGGACAGAGCTCTTGTCCAGTTCCTCTCACCTCACTAGCCGCTCCTCAAGCTCCTTTGCTAGTTCATCCTCATCACCCCAGTCTCTAAATACTGCAGTACTTTTGAGCTCAGTCCTCAGTCCACTTCTTTACTTTACCTATACCAACGCCCTTGCTGACCTCATTGAGTCGAATCAAATGTAGTGTTTTTCAATCCAGTTTTCATTATCACCCCTCCAAGGAGACGTTATAGACATTTTTTTCTGAATCACCCCATGCCCTATGAAATTAAATGCTAAGGAATAAGATTGTGTTGAGTAGGGTTGAGCTTTGGAGCAATCCATTGTAATATCTAACATTTTTTTTCACCTCTCCCAAGAACCAATTTTTGCCTCCTGTTGGAGTGATGTTACCCCTATTGAGAATGCATGCTTTAATGCTTTAAATACTGTCTCTAAGCTGAAGACTCAAACATTTTAGTTCCAGTATAGGCCTCTCCTCTGAATGCTAGGCATATATCCACCTCCCTCTCTGATAACTCCACTAGAGCATCAAATAGGTGTCTTAAATTAAAATGTTCAAAAACATCACCTGATCTTTCCCATAAGATCATGTTATCTCCCTGTTCAAAACCCTCAATGCCTTCCTTCTTCATTCTGACAAAAAGTTATCATTACTATTGCCTACAAGGCCCTAATAAGGAGCTGAATTCTCCCCTACTCTTCCTTCACTGAGTTCTACCCATATTGGCCTCCCTGATACTGCTCAAACATGCCAGCCCTGCTCCTACCCTGGGTTTTTGCATTAAGTGTTCCTTCCACTTAAAGCAAGAGTTGGCAAAGTACTGCCCACTGCCTGTTTTTGTAAACAAAGTTTTACTGAAACACAGACCTGCACATTTGTTTACCTATAGTCTATGGCTACTTGTGTACTACTGTAGCAGAGCTGAGTAGCTGCAACAGAGACCATAAGGCCCACTAAGCCTCACACATTTACTCTCTGGCCCTTTTATAGAAGAAGTTTTCTGACCCCTTAGAACACTCTTCCCTCAGATAACCACAGTTTGCTTCCTTACCTTCTTTTTCTTTAGGTCTTTGCTCAAATATGACCTTCTCAGTGAAGCCTTCCCTAAATAATCTACTTAAAAAGCAGCCCTCATCATACCCTGCCCCCAGTCTAGCACGATCTCTTCCCTTGCCTGCTTGATTTTTTTCCATAGTACTTATAATCATCTCACATTCTACATTTTACTTGTTTGTTGTCTGTCTCCCCTCGCTGGATATAATTCTCCACCAGGGCAGAATTTTTGTTTTATGTGTGCCATAATAACAGTCCCTGAGACAGAGTAGGTGCCAAACAAATACTTGGTGAATGAATAAGTGAATACTAAGCACCTAATAAATACTTATGAAAGAGGGAAGGGATCCTAAGCACAGAGAACTATATGTGTAGACAGGCACTAAAGAGAGAGTATGGCGTATTTAAAGCACTTCCGTCTATCTCCGTAACATCAAATACTGAGTTGTACTAAACTTCATCTATTTTCAGGTTTGGCTACCCAGTAAGATTGTGATACTCTGTAAGAGGAGCTGCATCTCATTCTCCATTCTACTTCCAGTGTCTGAAGTTTTATCTGATACCTACATCCCCTGTACAATGTCTCCAGCAGTATCCCAGAACCTACCTCTTTCTAAATACATCTAGTGACCAGGCGCCTAGGACGTTTTTGAGATTACCTGTTTCTTTTTTGTAGAAAGTTTCAACTGAAATCTATCTCCAAGTAATTCTGACTAACATCTACCTGACCGTAATTAGACAGGATGTTATTGTCTATGAACGTTCATTTCCCCACTTGTGAAAGGAGAATGCTATGTGCTTTGCTTATTAACTGCAACAGGTTTTTGTGGGTACTAAATAAGATCATGTATGTGAAAATGCCTTGTAAACTCAAATCTCATATAAACAAAAGCAAAGTGCTATTACGGTTATCTAAAGTGCTCTTAAATGGTTATTCTCTACAAATTTTTACTTACAGGAATAAATCTCCACTGAAAACACTTTCATATTTTCTTTTTAGAAGGATACTCCATGTTCTCTCAAGCAATAAGTTCTAATTTGTCTTAATCCTTATAGTCATGAAATAATTCATGAGGCTTAAAGTTGAGGATAGCCCTGTATATTGTAAGATGTTTAGCAGCATCCCTGGCCTCTACCCACTAGTTGCCAGTAGTAGTACCCTTCTAGTTGTGACAACCAAAAAGATTCACAAACTTTGCCCAATGTCCTGAGGGCAGAGAGCAAAATCACCCCTGGTTAAGAACCACTGTCTCATTTAAGACTTAACATCTCCACACCTCAGTTTCATCTATAAAATGAAAATGTTTACCTATAGATCAAAGATCCCTTCTACCTCTAAAAATGCTAAAAATTCTATTAAAGATCAAAATAAAGATATTAACAAATGCAATCTTACTAAGGGGGAACAAAGTAGAGAACAAATTATGTCATGAAATAAATTAATACTTTTGTTCAGTTTTCCTTATTACCTTAACAGATAGTAAAATCTCTCTGGGTACTTAAAATTATTCAATCATAAAATCTTTTAAAAATAATGTAAGAAAATTGGATTAGACTTTTCAAAAGCATCAGTATAAAAAGATTAAAAAGACAGAAAGACGATTCTAGAATCCAAATTAAAGGGATATGATAATCAAATGTAATGCATAATCTTTGATTCAATCCTGTATTATTTTTAAAAGCCTAAGGAGAATATTAATGTAAGTGGAGAAATCTGAATATGGACTATCACATATAATATTGTTGTATTAATGTTACGTTCCCTTTGTGAGATAACGGTATTGCAGTTCTGTAAGAGCATGTCTTTGTCCTTAGGAGATAAACATTGAAATATTCAGGAGTCAACTGTGATGATATTTGCCATTTATTTTCAAAGGTTCAGGAAAAAAAATGTGTGTGTATGTCTCTTTAGAGACAGAGGAGAGAAAAAGCAAATGTGACTAAATGTTTGCAAATGTTGAGTCAAGGTGAAGGGTATGCAAGTGTTCACTGTATTATTATTCTTTCAACTTCTGTAGACTGGGAATTATTCAAGATAAAAACTTGGGAAAAATACATTCAGCATGCAAATCAAATTATATCCACTTTGGATTTGTAGCTGACCATTTTCTAACATTTCACTAAGTACTTTTCCCCAATAGTTCCCACTCGGTCAGAATCTCCTGGGATAGCTGGATGTCCTTACAGTGACAAGCTATTCTGAAAAAGCAACCCAAGTGATTCTGATCTGATGCTAGCCGTCCCTACCCACCCTTCAGAAACACAAGCCATGAACTCCTTAAAAGCAGGGGCTGTATCTTAGCTGAAGCCAGAAGTGAGCCAAAGACATTCAATAGATTGTTCAGTGTTGAACAAATCATTACCATACTCTTTCTTTTCCCCTCCTACTCCCCCTCCACACACATTTTTATTTAACTGGGATGAGAAAGGAGGAGAAAAAATAAAGTGTCTCAACAGCTTTACTTCAAAATAAACTCACCTGGATTAATAGTAACATCATTAATCATTATTACAGAGGAACAATGAAACAAATGTGACAATCTGAAACAAGACCAACAACACTAAAAATTCTGCTTTAATTATACTGTAGCATGTTTTCTCTTTCCTCTCTAGAAATGACAACTTCTGCAAATAATCTCCTTACTGAAGTACAGCTCAACTAAGCCATGTAACAAAACTATATAAAAACAGACTGGCAAACAGTCCTATAAAAGGCTAAAAAAAGGTTTGTTTCTTTTAGCATCCATTATGTTCTTTCCTGTGTACAATATTTTTCTATGTGAGCTAAAGAAAAAACATAATGCAAATGGAGTGGTACTGAATATCAAACTTCAAATTTATTATGTTATGCTCAAAATTGTGTCTATTATAAAGACACTGGCAACAATTCAAAAAAGTTCCTTCCCACAAACTAATACAAGGTAAATACCATGACAGAAATCTGCTAAAAGACTACCAAAAAAATGTATGTTGCCTTCAAGCTATACAGTAGGGTATTTTAGGTAAGATTAGTTTTAAGAGACTATTTGATACAGGTTGAGTTGAAAGAATGTGTTCCAAAATGGTGATGCAAACTAAATATTTTCCAGATAAGATTCTTTCATTTAACTAACATCAAGGGTTACCCTGGACTTTAGGGGAAATACAGAAGACCAAACCCTGCCCTCAAAGGATTCACAAATCAATATGGGTGGCAAATAAAGAACAATGTCAATACAATGGGATAAATGCTATAACTGAAGTTTGTAAAGGTTTCTATTCAAACTCAAGAATGCACTTTTAAACTAGGAGGAGGGTAAGAATGAATGGGAAGAAGTGTAATGGCAGGTACCTACCCCTGATAGAAAACCATTAGCAAAAGTTGATTAACAGGACTTGTATATTAGCATTTGGAGTTTCTTGGGACTTGCCGGACTGAGATAAGGAGGATGTTCCCATCCTATCTCTGCCAATAGCAAGCCTGTGTTAAATCTAGTTTGCAGAAGAAGGATCAAATACAAGGATCAAGCTGATGCCACACAGATAGTGCTATGGATTAACTCTTAGGTCCAACATGGCAAGAGAAGGGCGGGGGAGAGAGCAAGGGAGGAGGGTATGCCAGGTAGGAGAAAAAACATGTGCATAGGCAAGAAGTCATAAAAGGAACTGGTATTATTTTAAGGCTGATTTTTTTTAAGTATCCTTTAAGAGTTTATCAATATGCACTGTGTTTTATTTCTGTACTCATTAAAATACATATAATCAAAAGGAAGTGCTATGTTTTCAGCATATTAACACCTTTCTAAGGTATCATTCAAAATGTTTAATTTCAAACCTACAAGTGTACAATACATCCCAACTGATACGTTATAATGACTGTGTTTGATATATAGAGAACAAAAAGGGTGATTTTAAGGAACAAAAGCGCACACATCTGAAACATAGTTATTAAATTAGGTGGTATCCTGTTTCAAGAGATTTGTACACCAACTCTTAAAGCTTATTTTTAAGTACTCAATACCATGAGCAACTGTGGATAGACTTTGGCAGGGGACCAGGTGTTGAAGGATGCTGACACAGCACCTTTCCAAGCCACAGCTATTGCCTTAGCCTTTCCCGTCTCAACTCCCACCATCTTTAAACCCCATGAATAACTGCTGAAGTTAAAAAATGCAGAATGAGAGAGCAAGATAACCTACTGGAATGTATCCACCACAGATAAGGGGAAACCAACACTACTATATATCTAACAAAGGAAATGGTGGTGATTAAAATATAGAAAGTTTATAAGGAAGACTACATTAAAGATGACCAACAGTCAAAGACTTCCTCATGCCAGAAAGACAGTATGGTAAAGTAAACAAAATACATCTGAGGAGAGAGAAGGCTGGGTTCCCTTCCTGACTTTGCTAATGAGTCAAGAGTCAAGGTCCTCATCCCTAAACTGACAAGATTTAACACCACCAGATCTCCACGGTCCCTTCCAGCTCTGAAATAAATTTTCAATTTTAATCCTTTAGTTTTATTTACTAAAACTCAAGGTCAGGAGTTCAGGACCAGCTTGAGCAAGAGGGAGATCCTGTCTCTACTATAAACAGAAAGAAATTAATTGGCCAACTAAAAATATATAGAAAAAAATTAGCTGGGCATGGTGGTGCAGGAGAATAAGGAGAGGGAAAGGGAGGAAATATTCTCAGTTCTATAGATAATTTTTCTGTTTTATGAAGTATATCTTGCTAAGTAGTCTTAGTATTTCTCTCATACTATAATCACTATAAACTGGGTGAATCCAAGAGTAACTACATCATTTCTGATCTTTGATATGTCTTAAGAAATGCTTAAAATTCCACAGACATGCTCTATATTTGAACCATATAAGGCTCAAAGTAATGAAAAGCAAACAGGACTTGCTCGTTATTCTCTAAGATGTCAGTGTACTACACATACATTATGAACCGATTGTATGGTACACATTATAGATATTTGGCTGGCTTACTTTCAACACTGAAAGGCTGACTGCTCAACAGATACCTGACATTTTCTCAAAAATGTGTGTGTGTGTGTGTGTGTGTGTGTATGACACCTTAACTGTTAGTGAAAGGATGATTTGTTGCTACTATAACTCACCATATTTCAAAATGAAGTAGACATCATGAGGAAACCTCACAAGAGGAAAACTACTAATATTTTCTAAGTATTATTTTAGCACAGTCCACTCCAGTATAAAATTGATCACAAAAACAAAATACTAATAAACTAAGGATCCCTAATTTTACTAATCCCAGACAGGTTTTCATTTACAGAGTTATTGCTATTTCTACTACCAAGTCTTTCTATTATAAAATTACCAATATTCCTTTAGCTTTAAAATTTTTTTTTTTGTATTATCAACAATCATAATAGATTTTTAGCCATAAGATCAGTTCCTAAAACAATTTCTCTTTCCTGGGAAAAACTTATACATTCATGCTTTTAGGACAAAAAGTAATGCCATTTCATTAAAATAATTAGAACAATTCTTTAAAAAGATACTGGTTAAAAGAATCATCAACCTACTAATATTAAACATCTCACAAGTAAATAAATACAAATTCTGTACATTCCATGGCAATAAAGAAATATTGCTTGAAAAAATATCACTTCGTTTCCTGGCAACAAATACTACTATAGATCAAATTACATCACAGAAAGTTCCTAACCACTATCCAAATGCTTTTTTTTTGTTTGAGACAGAGTCTTACTCTGTTGCCTGGGCTAGAGTGGCATGGCATCAGCCTAGCTCACAGCAACCTCAAACTCCTGGGCTCAAGCAATCCTACCACCTCAGCCTCCCGAGTAAGCTGCGACTACAGGCATGCACTATCATGCCCAGCTAATTTTTTTCTATATATGTTTAGTTGGCCAATTAATTTCTTTCTGTTTATAGTAGAGACAGGGTCTCCCTCTTGCTCAGGCTGGTCCCGAACTCCTGACCTTGAGCAATCCTCCCGCCTCGGCCTCCCAGGGTGCTAGGATTACAGGCGTGAGCCACACCTGGCCCAAATGTTTTTGATAGATCTGAGCTCTTTCATATTTAACACACAACTTCTTCAAGAACTACAGTTTCTGAAATAAAATACTATAATTTATTAGACTTAGGGCATAAAAAAATCTAGTCTTAAATCCGTAATAGAGAAGGGCCTATGTCTGGTGTGTTCACCATTGTACTTACTCCCACCATTTAGCTCAGAGACTAGCACACAGTAAATTCTCAATAAAAACTTAATGAATGGCTGTTTTGTTAAATGGGCCATTAGCTGTTTTGTTGCTCTGACCTCTTCAGTATAATGCCTGCTTTTACCATTGGAATTTGATCCAAACCATTATTTAATTTAAATGGAGAGGTTTTTTTTCTGAAAACTCTTTATTATCCATTTAATAAAAACAACAAAAGTAGCAGTCCCACCCTCTTAAAAAATGTGCAAACACACATTAGAGAGTGTAAAGTATATAAATGACAGAAAGAGTCAAGTGGAATCCTTCTTGAAAACAACAGATGAAATTGGGTTTACAGAAACAAGGGTCACAAGAGAAGGCTGTGTCAGCCACTGTGTTCATTTGTATAATGTCCTTTTTGAAAAAAAAAAAAAAAGTGGTCTAAAGACAGCTGTTTTCAAAATAGAGTCACAGACCTTTGAGGGTCTTCAAAAGCTGGCAGGTAATCTAAAGATCAATCAAAAGACACAGTGGAATCACATATAACAATGTCCTAAAATCAACTAACAAGGCAAAATGCTGTGAGATACAGAGGCTGGTTGGGGGAACATGAAGAACAGAACAGAAAAGTACGAAAAGCAGCTAAATAGAATCTCCATTAAAGCTTAAACCAGGACTCAATTTGAAAAGTCCTGCTGAATCGCATTTTCTTTGCCAGTTTTCTTATAGCTAGAAAAAAACCAGAAACTATGTAATAGCTAGATAATCAAATATGTGTTCTAGATTAAAGAAAAATCCTCCCAGTGATATGCTAGGAAACAGTATACTTTTTTCCATACTTCAGTCAGATAAAAAGCAAATTAAATCTTTTTTTTATATTTTATTTTCCTTAGTAATAAAGTTTTCAAATAATTTGGGAGTCAAATTATTTTTCAAATAATTTGCAATATTCCCTAAGAATTAGAAAATATTTTAGTCTTTTTAACTGTGGTATCTCATCTTAATGGATACCACAGCTTGGTTTGTCTTTATTTTAATAAAGTTTGTATACTTTTAAAAAGCTCATTAAATAAAAAATTTTAAACTCAGAAAAATAGGGAGAGTATAGATAGCCCTATCACCCCAAAATAATAGTACTAATATTTTAGCACCAGCTTATTTTAAAAATTAAGTGTGCATATTTACATGTATACATGAGAGGCCCCATAGCTTCTAATTTCTCAAAGGGGTCAATGAATGAAAAAACTTAACCATAGGTCTGGTCTAAGATGCCCATTTTATATAGGAGAGAGAATTGAGGCTCAGAAAGGCAAACTGAACAGAAATGTACAGTCTTCCAAATCCCTGGTTTAATACTCTTTCAAATATCATTTGATTTCTTAGTCATTTCATTTAAAATTTTCTTTCCATCTATCGATTTAGTCATCTCTCTATCCAATCAAATATTTTTGTGAGCCAGGAATATTAGGGACACAGAAATAAAAAGAAACAGTCCTAGCTTCTCAAGCTTAATGGGAAAATCGATACACATATGTAAACACATCATTTTTTAACTGAAATGCCATCATTGCTTTCCTTGGTATATGTGGCAAAATGCAGCGGGAGAATGTACTGGTATGAGACATGTGTACCTTAAAGAGCAGTGGCATTTGAGCTGATCTTGGAGAATGACTTAGTGTTAGCCAGGCAGATGAGATACCGAGGAGAAGGGCTAACGGCAAAGAAGTAGATGGCACCTAATCTGCAAGGGAGAGCTCAGAACAGGAAGATAGGAGATGGGACCAGATAGGTAAGTTTAGAACCCTGAAAGAAATGGAGTTTAGATTTTACATATAGGAGATGAGGAACCACCCAAATACTTTTGACCAAGATTATGCCATTAAAATCTGCATTTTAGAGAGATCATTCTGGTGCTAGTGTGAGCAGCACACTTGCAAGCACTGTAATAAAAAGGGACAAGAGAAAAAGTAATAAAAAGGGACATGAAAAAAACCAGAGCAGTAACAATGGAAATAGAGAGAAGGGACAGGAAAGATACTTAAGGTTAGAGTTAACAGACTATTCAACAAGAGAAGAGAACAAGGAGTCTAGGGTAACTAAGACAATTGATAGATGGTGTTGCCACTCACAGTACAAAATATCCTCATATTTACTAGGATTGGAAATACATTTTAAATTGCTACCAAAATGCTTCACTGTAGATTTCTAACTCTAGGTTTCAAAAAAGCAATTCTATTTTCAACCAAAATTGACAATATAGGAGTAAGAAATGGAAAGAAAAAAAAGCAAAAGAAATGTTGGCCTGTTTATGAAAAGCTGAGTTCTAACAGCACACTAAGAAGAAACTGCAAAGCTTTGGCAATACAACGTCCGACCAACAGGTCTTTCTGAAAAAGACTTTAATGTCAGAAACAATTTTGGAAACCCACTGATAAAGAAGGTAAGTACAGTTGGCCCTCCATGTCCATGGTTCTGTATCTGTGGATTCAACCAACCACGATAAAAAAAAATTTGAAAAAAATTAAAAATAACAATAAAAAATATAAACATAAAACAATGCAGTATAACAACTATTTACACAGCACTTACATCGTATTAGGTATTATGAATAACCTAGGGATGATTTAAAGTATACTCAAGATTGTGCAAAGGTCACATGCAAACACTACATCGGGGACTTGAGCACGGAGGAAGGTATCCTGGAACCAATCCCCCCTGGCAGGTACCAGAGGGACGATTTTATCAGGTTGTTTATACTGTTTTATAAAGTATTCCAAATATAAACTTAAGCAAAAGCATAATAAATAATACCAAATGAATTTCCCAATACAAATAATTAGCTTGAAAGCAAACTGTGTGCTAGAACAACTACACTTATCTTTAGACGTGGGAGAACTTCAGTAGGTACCTGCAATATTACTTATTTCTAAGAGAACAATCAAATCTTCAATTTAGCCCTAGAAAATGGTTCGATAGACTGCTGCATCAAAGCTGAAGCATAAGCATTTTAATTTCTGGAAAGATTATCAGAATAAAATTTTGACTTAATTGTGTTAGTTCTTTTCTTCAGAATAAATAAAAACAAATCAAACCTATGGTTATACATTCCATTAACTCGCTTATGGTAATCATCTCTAACACAGGTAGATTCTATTTCCTTCACACACACACACACTGAAATGAAAAATGCAAGGCCCAATGGTGGGAACCAGATTTCTCACTGCTGGACAGACAAGCGAACCCACAAACATAACATAAAAGCGAAACAGTTACAAAATACCTTGACAAAAACTCACCAGAGATTATCAACAATAAATAATGTCACCTACTACCAATATGAGCTTAACAAAAAATTGTTATAAATCAATTGTGACTAAAAAAAGTGACGATATGAAATAAAAATTCCCATAATAAATGAGAATGAGATATATAAGCTTAAAAAAGAAACTAAAACTCTCTAAAATGAAAGTGAGAAAAAAATTTTTATTCTTTTGAAAATGAAGTACAACTTTCTTGGTATCTTTGCAAGCTAGTATCCTCAGGCTGAAATGTCCTCGTATCTGACTTTACCAGGTATCTGAAGCTGACTTTTCTGTGTTCAACTTTCTTTTTCCTTTTTCTCCTTCATTTTTTTTAGATGAAAGCCTTACCAAAATATATTATGCATTCCCAACCCTTCTTAAACACAACATACGAGAATCTTTTCTTGATGGTGGCATCTCTAAAAACACATTTATCCTCTTAAGGGTAGGGATCCCATACTGCTGGTTCAAGCCACCTTATACAAACTGTTAGCCTGCTGGGGTTGAGTCTGCTTTTAAGGTTTTTCCCATCCCCTCCTTTACCATAGAGCTACTACTGTCACTTCTCGCTAATGTCAAATGGGCTTGCCTCTAAGAGCTCATGGGCTCACATTAGGACAACATGAAACCATTCTAATTTGACAGGAAACACAATGTTAAAACTTGTTTGAACCGTGTTTTTTTTTTTTAAAGTTTAAACACGAATGAAATACATGAGCTATAGTGCATTAAATTTATGCGGGTGTTTTGAAATGGTTCAACTGTATGTATATATGTGTTCACTTATTTCTCTCTGGGGTTCCCAATATGAAAAATATCCTGGAAAACTGAACTCCAGATTTGAAACATTCTGCTAAATATTTTTTTTTTTTTTTTTTTTTTTTTTTTTTTTGAGACAGAGTCTCACTCTGTTGCCTGGGCTAGAGTGCCATGGCATCAACCTAGCTCACAGCAACCTCAAACTCCTGGGTTCAAGCAATCCTTCTGCCTCAGCCTCCCAAGTAGCTGGGACTACAGGCA
>CAUYRT010054535.1:0-13610 GCA_963574885.1 Lepilemur ruficaudatus | reverse complement strand
TATTTTTTTTGCAATATTCTTAGGCATTTTGAACCAGCCGGTTTACACCAGGTAACTCATCTACAATATTTCTGGAAACAGAAGCGTCACAGTCCTCACTGACTCCCCCTAAAATTGAACAGAGTTTACAAGGACATCTGTTCCCCACCACGACGAAGAGAGGCTCATTGCACGAGCAGCCGTCACACCGAATAGATCCATAAGGCAGCTGATGCTGACCAGAGGCAGACGGGCTCTAAGGAAAACGGGAATTCATGGGGTGCGTCTGGCTTTCTGCCCGAGGACAGTTTCCTGGCTGGTGAGCTGGTGGCCGAAGGACAGCAAGTGGTCCCAGTCTGATCTCTTATAAGCTCAACTTGCTGGAATCTGTCCTCAGAGACCATGGGGAGGGGGGAGCTGTGTAAACAGGTGGTCCAGCATGCGGGAGAATATTCCCTTCACATCTCCTGTGGTGGCTGGGGTAGTTCACGCGTGTGGAACAACACTTGCCAAAGAACAGTTGCGAAAGGTAACAGCAAAGGAAAGGAACGTAAGCGTGTAATTGGCACAGGCATCCCCCTTACCCATGGGGGACGTGTTCCAAGACCCCCAGTGGGTGCCTGAAACCACAGACAGTACCAACTCCATGGATATCATGTTTTTTTCCTATGCATACATACTTATGACAAAGTTTAATTTATAAATGACGTACAGGAAGAGAAGAACAACACTTATAATAAAATAGTACAATTATCACAACACGCCGGCATCACTACTCTTGTCCTCCGGGGCCATAAATAAGTAACATAAGGGTGAGCTGAACACAAGCCCAGAGATACCGTGGCAATTTATCTGATGACAGTCATGGCAACCCAGTGACTTAGGGGCCGGGGGTGGCTACAGTGAGATACTCTGGACAAAGGGGTGATTCACATCCCGGGCAGGATGTAGCAGCATGGTGCAAGATTTCATCACGCTACTCAAAACGGTGCACACCTACAGCATGTGAATTGTTTGCTTCTAGAATTTTCCATGTAATGTTTTCAGGCTGTAGTTGACCACAGGTAACTGTTAATAGAATCGTGGAAAACACGGGAGATGACTTATTTCGATACGTCTTGCGAAATGCTGTATTTCAATAGCCTGAGTGTCCCATCCAGCCAGAGCAGAGCAACTTAATCAGCACCTCACCTTGCACTGAAGAATTCATTTTGTTAATGCAAAGGTAAGGTGTGCTCATTTGTACATATTCTTAAGTCAATACATGAAATCTCTCTCATAGCATTTACCTGTGGGAGCTGGAGGGCAGTGTTTCGGCCAAGGAGGGACTTAACCGTTCATTGTGTTACTGTGAGTTTTGTATCAAATTTTTTACCTTCATCAGATGTAACTTTTATCCTTCAAAATTAAAAATACGTAACATATTTTGAAAAGCATATGCATTTAGAGTTCTTCCCCTCTGTTTTAAATTTTGAATGATCTTTTTGCATTTTTTCTAACTAGTCACTGCTACCATTGAAATCTTCCTGGCTTCCCAAATGTGAAATTTAAGTAAAATTGTCAAAGAAAATGAAAACTCTGTCTGTAACATGAGGAATAATAATGCAGTTCATTTTGGAGAGGAGACTGAGTAGAAAACAGCCCTTTGGAATGAAGCTGGAGCTGTAAAACACGCCTGAAGAAACAGGCTACAAGCATGCAGTTGGGCTTTTCATGCTTAGACTTCTCTGTGAACAGAATTGTTCTGACAGGAAAGGATTTGTGGACGTGGCCACCAGGCTGTCATTTTAAAGGATGAAAAGCTTCAAGATCCTCAACCGAATCGCTGCCTGCCCCACACCACTAATGGACCCGGCTTCCCTAAGTCAATTGTGTAACCAGCACAATTTGGTTTGGTAAAGATGGAACAGCTGGACGGAACAGCATTGCTCAGTGTCTGGAGACTAGGGCAGAGCACAGAAAATGATAAAAAGGAAAGGGTATTTATTTCCTATGGCTGTCTTTACACTTTTACAATTTGTTTCAGAATATTACAGGGGCACAAATGATTTGGTTACATAAACTGCTTTTGTACCATGCCTGTCTCCCAGATACTGTGCATTGCACCCGTTAGGCATGACTTTACCCATCCCTGCCTCCCTGCCTCCCACCTGCTTGATTTCTGATGAATGCTATTTCCGTATGTGGTCATACGTGTTGATCAATCAGCTACAATCTGATGGTGAGTCCATGTGGTGCTTGTTTTTCCATTCTTGGGATACTTCACTTAGTAGAATGGGCTCCAGCTCCATCCAGGATAATACAAGAGGTGCTACATCAACATTGTTTTTTATGGCTGAGTAGTGCTTTTTAAATAAAAAAATTCTTTTATCTAGTTTTTATTTTACTACCCTGTTAAGATAAAAGCTGGAGTGAAGAATCAACATTACTTTTCCAGTAACAGCGTATGCAGCTATAAATACTGTTTCTAACCTCTTCCTTCCTTGCACATTCCAAAAGAAATGAATACTAGTATTTTGATTATCGTTATCACTCAGTTTGGAATATTTTCTGTTTTTATTGAGGTTGTCTTTTTGAATCAAGCGTAACTTAAAAGAGGTGAGTGGGGCATGCGAGAGGTACTACAGAGTTACTTGAGGAAATGTATTAAGTTTAATGTTTGTATTAAACACAAGTGTGTTTTTTTCCTAAGATGCCATTTCTGCCAAAAAATTATAGACGTTCTTAGGATTTTACTAATTGTATGAAGTATATGTTACAGTAAAAATCACACAATGGATATGCATTTCATTTTGTAAATGTTTCTGAGTCCACAATTACTTTACATAGTGCTGTGTTTTTATCAGTGAGACAGAAGAAGAATCTCTTCTGTAGTGTGTTTGCAAACACAGTCCATCCCCGTGGCTGTGAAACATCTGATCTCCTCCTGCACAGACTGTTATTCAGAAAATGCCCACTTGCCTCCTGAGGTCATCAGACCCAAGAATGCTGACATTATGCCTAGTGCACAGGGCTGAATTTGTAGGGTACAGCAAGCTGACGACTTCCGGTGGCAGTGCCAGCACTATAGGAGGATAATGCCTGCTTTACGGTTACTTTGTTACAGACTCAGTGCTCATAAAACCTCAGTCATCCTCCAATTAAAAAACTTTTCCAAAGAAGACAGAATAATGGCCAAAAAACAGATTATTTTACATTTTCCATAAATCTTTATGCTGATCAACTTTGCCTGATTTCTTTAGTTACAGCTCATTTTATTATAAGGTTTTTGTAATAATTAATCATCATGTGCCTCTTTCCTGCACAGAAGATGCATGTATTAGCTGCAGTCTGTTTATTTTGCTTCCCATCCAGCAATTACAATGCCAAAGTAAATTATTGTAAATTATATTTTTGCAGGTTTTGAGGTAAAAATTGATGATAATTGCTGAAATTCTAGAACAGACATATTGTGAAAATAGTCAAATAAATTAACTTAAGAATAAGATCTATTTATCATAGAAAATTATTCATGAAGAATTACTGATGAAAACTAAGCAAAATTTTCATCAATCTATATTTATTTCCACATAAATATACCTGTGAAAAAAATACACTCTGAAAGTTTAAATTTCTTTCACATAACTTTTTATTCTATTGAAAAAATGAGCTTTCACTGTCATTTAAAATAATACTTTCTTGAACTCATATTAGAAATTCATATGAATTCCTTCAACCATGACTCTTCTACAATTCCCTGACACAGTGATGTCTTAATAAATATTTTCCACGGAATAAATAGATTAGTGAATGAATGATTTTCTTTCTGTTATCTTTTGGATGGTCAGCAAATTCATTTTATATGTCATGTTTTTTGAAAGAAAATAAAATGATCAATCAGAAGTTTTTAGTATAAATTGTAGTGTATGTTATCACTCCTTTGGTGAAGTATCCTTTGGCAAATGGACCATGTCCAAATCCCTAAGACACATGGAGTTTGGGAAAACCTATTTTAAAGTTAGTGATGATCACTAGTATTTTGTGACCGTGCCAATTTTAAAGTAGAAATTAATTTTAAAAGATTCGATACATCTTTTCTTTCCAATACTAGCCTAAGTAGAATATCTGAATTTGATGTTTTTTTTTTTATTTCAAGTTTGCTTCATTTTCAAGCAAGCCAAGGTATTAACCATTTACTTCAGTTAGTATTTTTTTAAGCTCTATGATACTTTATCAGTTTTTGCCCATAAACAGTATTTGAAACCACAGAGATAATTCAGCACAAGAGAGCACACTTACCACTTAGTAAGTGGTATTACAGGCTGCATTTATTATCTATAGATCTTGTCAGTGTAATGGTAAATATATCTCACAGTTGGATACACCAAATTAAGTCATTTAATGGATTTGTAGTTCAGTTGATTGAGGTCCACGGGTCTCCATGCACTCTGGAAGCCATTTTATTTATTCTGTCATTGTCAGTCACTGTCATTTCCACTTGGCTACCGTTCTGTGACGAGTCAGAATATAGAGCACTTGAAATGGCATCAGAGCAGTGATGAAATGGTGTTTAAAGGAACCGTCACACTCACACACACAAACACACACACAGAAATTTCTTTAGATTATTTTGAAAGTCAACTTATTTTTTTCTGATATATTTAGACTATGTCTGCTTATACTAAGTATTCAACTTCACGTTGTTTTCTATTTAAGCATATATCACATACATAATAGAACATCCCAGATGCAACAACAACAACAAAAAAACCATAATGGAGACTAATTTTATTATATCAGAATTTCAGTGCAGAAATCAAAAGGTTACAGCAGTGAAAGTAAGTGTATGAAGCAAAACTATTTGTTACTTTTAGGTACTAAGTCATCTAAAAGTGGTTATAGTCATGTACAAAAAAAAGAAATTCGTATCTACTTTCATTCTTTGAAAATGAACCTGTATATTATCTGACAACCCACATCATCCCAGAAAGAGATCAAATCTTGGGAAAGTAAGTTTGGCTCAAAATGATTTAGTGTTAATAGTTCAGTGCTGTTAGGAGCTTGTCAGGATGCAAGGATTTGTTCTTCATTTTTCAGTGCCAGCAGCTTTCTGATTTGAAAATCACAAACACAGCATTTTTTTTTTCATTGACTCTGTGAGGACATTAGCAAATCTCAAATAAATAACAGCTCTACATTCTGGAAGAGTTCTGAAAAGCAGGCTGAGTTCCAGATGGAAACCTCAAGCTGGTCACTGAAATAAAGAGTTTTAACAAACACAGTGGAAGTTAAGTGAGAAAATTTACCAAATATCAATTTTGCTCAGCATCTTCTTCCTGGGAAACACTTGAGTAAAAAATGAATAGTATATACTTAGTTTTACAACATTACATTTAAATATTTCTTTGATATTTTATAATGACTTAAGTACAAAATAAGAAGGTCACATTTTTGATAATGATGTCATATTGAAAAGGAAGATATCATATTGAAAAGGAAGATATCAAATATGATTCAGATTATATTAATATAACAATAATTTCTAGAACAAAAGTTTATCCCCTAGTAATGGAGCACCACTGAAAATATTACACAAAGAAATGACTGAGTCAAATCATAGGAGACACATAAACATATATGTGAATAAAACTAATAATGAAATAAGAGAGTTTAGGATTATTTTATCACCACCTCACATATGGCAAAATGAGTAAGGAATGAGGTAAACTGTTGGGGTCCTACAGTTACAGGCAGTTACACACTGGCATAGTGACACATTCTAGTATTTGGTTATTATATTCTTCAATTTTGATGCCTTACATTTTAGCATTTAAATATGACCAATTCTTATAGTGACTACTCTACTTTAGTCAAAGTTCAAATTACCATAAGATGATTCTCTAAGAATATGATTACTTATTGCTATAAGTCAAAATTGGAGGATCTGTGACTTAGAAACAAGAAATATCTGTTTGAGCAAGATATCTATTGAAAATAGGGTACACACACAAAGGCTGTAAGATAGGATATAGGGTAATACAAGAGCAAGAAATATGATACAGTAAGTAGCCTTAAAAGTGCCACGTGGCATGAATACTCAGGAAAAAAATAAGAGATGGGTGGTCTATATCTGGAAGATCAAGATTATAGAGTGATTTCACATTAGAAATACTGTAAGAATACCAAAAACAGTGATTGGAAAGTAGCATAAATGAACATTGGTATCATCAAGTGGCAGTCATTCCGTTATAGAGATAGGTTTAGGAGGAGGATTCATGCTAAGACAATGCTATATTCTTGGGCAAAGGTGAGCACACTGTCAGAGTGGATACTTGAACTCAAGGGATTTATTTGTTAACCCAGTTATGGGAACTAGGCTATTACATGAAATTAGGGTGAGTTGTAGCACCCATATTGGCATTTAGCACTATTCAAAATCCTTGTATGGGAATATACATGGTATACGAATAAACTGTTTAGAGTAAGGTGGCCAAATACTTAGTGCTTATATCTATGAGAAAAGGACCACTGAAAGTGACATAAAATGATCAATTTTTATTGTCTAAGACAGTATATGGGGGAAATATTTGGATTACAATTAATTAATAATTAATTAATAGTGTTGTTAGGGAACTGGTGCTGGAGATATTCGGGAGTTTTGAAAAATATTTGAGAAAAACTAAAATATAGTCTGATTGAATTAGTCCTGAGGCACAGTAAAAACTTAGGGATATGATGTTCTTTGAATACGGTAAATCTCATCCTTGAAGAGGATTTAAAGACTGTCAAAATGTTTAATGTTTATTCTCTACAATTAAAATGTTATTATCATCAATAGGAAAACGAGGGTTTTTTGTGCGTATATCAATTAAGTTAAATCATTTTGACAAAATAATACTGTGTGCTTTTGAAATAAATTTTAATATATTTTTAGTGGAGTCTAGTTTAAATTAAATGTAGTGGTTTGAGTTGGCTACTATTAACTTCTCTCTATTGATCACTGAATTTTTTTTTAAATAAGCAATTTCTGGTAACTTCCAAAACTCAGGATCTAGATTACCACTTATCTTGTATTCTTTCATGTTCTACTTCTACATTGTATATTCTGAAGTCTCTCAAATGACTCTGGTTTGTTTGATTTTATCTGCAAATTTTAAAATGATAGTCAGCAATAGGAATACTGTTCATTCTAATGTTTAAAGTTCTAAAGTGCTACTATTTTACTGTGTGTATTTTATATTGTTGTGTCCACGAAGATATTTATGTTACAGTCATATTGAATAAACAGGCATCTTAAACACAATTTCTGCATAGAAATTATGGAAATTTTCTCTCAAAGCAAGTAGTATTGAAGATGTCAAGTACTGTGAACATCTTCTGAAGGTCAATAATATGTCTAAAAATCTAAAGATAATGTACATCATATAGCAATAGAAATATTCTGTGCAATAAAACAGAATATGAATATATAAATAGGTATAAATGTGGAGAGTTGTTATTTAGGATGTAGAAATTCCAGTATTTTTTGAAACATGCAAAATTTCACTTCCAAAGTTATTACTTCTATCTTTCCTCTTTTCTACTTTTCTACAAGTTTTACAATTTACCTGTATTTTTAAGATAATGAGATATAGGTAAAATTTTAATGACAGGTTTTATTTTATCTTATTTTTCCTACCTACTAGTAGAGCATACAGGAAATAAAGATAGGATGTCACTGAACTTAAAATTAGTACTTGAAAAAAGACGATAAGTCTTTGTAAATATATTATTTACGCAGTTTGCTAAAGCAGCTGATTTGTAGTTTTCTTCTAGTTTATGTCTTAGAGTCTCAGCACTATTATGTGTGAAACAAAATAAGAAAACAAAAAGGAAAAACACCCCAAATAAAACAAAACAAAAAACTAGATAAGAATTTGTTATAAAGAGAATATTTCATAGAAAAATGTTAGCATGCAAAATAACATACAATTATATCTTCAATATGGAGAATTCACTAAGCATTCACTACAAGACTTAAATATTCTTTTTAAAGTCATTTTTTATATATTTAAAATATAGTGATCAAATAACATCTATAAGAGGAAATCTTTGTGCATAGCCTTAGGTTAGTATCAGCTTTTTTAGTAAATTGAATATGTCAAAAGACAGGAAAATTATTTGTATTAAATAACAGCTTTATTGAGATATAATGATTTACAAAAAGATTGCACATATTTAGTGTGCACAGTCTGTTTGGACATACGGAAACACCCATAACATCACCACAATCAAGGTAATAGACCTATCCAACATTTCCCATAGTTGCCTTGTGTCCCTTTTTCTCTGCTTTTTGTTGTTGTTGTTGTTATTGGGTTTTTTTGTAGTAAGAATATTGAACACGATATCTACCCTCTTAGCAAATTTAAGTTCTAAAGATTTGCCTTGCAGCATAGTTCCTATAGTTAACAAAAAGGTATGTATACTAGATAAATATTCAAAGAGACAGCCCAGACCAAAATATGATTAGATGCCAGTATATTTTAAAGTTTTTTTTTCCTATTTGACTAATTCTATATTTTTTCGTGGAAAGCCAATAAAATATGAAGCCAAGAAAATGAAACAAAATGGTGTATATACACATATATGTGTGTGTATGCATATGTATGTATATTCATGATACATATTAAACCTGCCTAGAGTACTGGATTATTTTCTTGTGTCATTATTCCAGAGGAAAATAATCCACTACTGTAAACAGAGTTAAAGGCCAAGCGTATGTAACACTTTATTTTATAGCATATTAATTTCAATACTGCTGTGCGTAACTTCAAAAACTTCAAATCCAAGTAATTTTTAACATTGTACAGATGTTGAAATTAAGAAGTTAGAAGCAGCTCCCTCATTTAATCATTAATTTTATATTCAGTGGTGGAAATCTGGAATGTTTAAATGTGTTGGTAATGATTTACATGTGATGTTGTCACTTTATCTTGTTATTTAGCTGGAAAGCCAGTATATTTCATTTCTTCTTAGCTTCTGCAGACTTTATTTTCCATATATAGTACTTAGTGTATTAACTTTCATATTAAAATTCTATTTATTTTTATTCACATTCATATTGAAGTCATAGTTTTCAAGATGCTAATTTTTATAGTTCTGTAGCATATGAAAGTGAAATTGTGAAATAGAATTAAGAAATTATGTTACTATGGAAATTTAAAAGAGAAAAAATTAAAGAGATGAAATTGTGGACAACATAGAATACAATCAATACACAGAGCTTCATCTTTAAGCATTAAAATATTTTAGAAAAGTCTTCAAGTTTGTTTCATTATTAGCGTTTCAGTAGTTTCTTTTCTGGAAGAAAACATAATAAAGAAAATATATTAAAACATATTCATAAAATAAAAAAAATAAATTTGGTCATTAAGTTTTAAATAAATTATTTCCTATAATCCAACTTTTTTTTCAGTTTTTAAAATCATTTTCATGTTCAGAGATATCTGTTCTGTCTTGCTGGAGTAGAAGGAATATTGGATTAGAATTTAGGAGAACTGATATTGCCCTAATATTCCACTTATTAGCTGATTTTTTTTTTTTTCTGGCATGCCAACTTTTCTAGATCTTAGGAATTGAGAGAGATGATTTCTGAGCTCCTTTTCAACTGTGATTCTTGGGCATATCTAGTAAAATTCCTGTGGCTTTCTTTTTGGGGGTCCCTGAGCACACATAATTTGATGCTATTTGACAAATTTTAGTTTAAATTCCCCCAAAGTCTAATAAATTTTATAATCCTTTCATAGTATTTTTGTGTGTATTATTGTTCAGTATATGCATTGTACGTGAGTGATGGACACCGTAAATACACTGACTCAATCACTATCCTTTATATACATGTAAAAATTCCACATATATCCCATAAATTTGCACAAATGAAAAAAAAAATAAATGAAGTAGAATTCTTTCTCTCTGATAACCTTTGATTGAGACATCAACTTTTTTCCTGCCTTCAGACTGAAAGTGAAACAGGTTCTTCTAGGACCTCAAGCCTCCTGGTCTTCAGTTCTTTTTCTTTTTTTCTCAGGCCTTCAGACTCAGACTGGAATTAAAGCACTGGTGCTCCTGGGTATCTAGCTTGTCAACTCATCCGGCAGATTTTGGGATTTGTCAGCCTTCATAACACCAGGAACCATTTTCTAATAATAAATCTGTCTCCACAATAGGATATGTGTGTGTGTGTATATCTGTTTTTATACCTTTAAATAAATATGCACACATACCTTATAGGTTGTGATTCTCTGTAGAACCCTAATATATGCAGTAAAAATGTTCACCCTATTTCCGTAAGAGAAAAGAAATAATGAAAAACCTGTTTTCCATTACTTCTATTCTTCCTTAAAGACTTAGTTCATCTAAACTCTGCCACTAAGTGAAAATTCATAAATTTAATGGGGTAAGAAATAAATATGTTTTCTGTCCCAATACAAGATGCCAAAATAACTTTCAAAGAGAGTAAAATATATCAATTAAATAATAAATAAAACTTATATAAGTAATAAACATAAAATTGAAAATAAATGCAATTATTACAAAAAATTTAATTTAAATTTAAATGTGTTTTAATTTGCCAAAGGAAAAAAAAACAATGATGGCTGGTGATAGGTAGTGGGTGGCAAAGAAAGGATGTGAGACCATCACCATTTGGGAAGTAGTAAAGTCAGGTGATTGATTCATGCTTCTAGAGTCATGATTCTTTTATTGGAAGAAAGGGATTCACGTCCCAGTCCTGTTTCTGTATTGAGTAGTGCAGTAGAGAAGCCTATTTTTACTGACGCAAAAGAAACTTTCTCACTTTTTGGGTTACACTCAGTAATGGCACAATTTGGACAGAGAATGTTTAGGTTCTGAATAAATGTACCTTTCGTTGCATTATTCATTTATTACCCACCTAGGTATACAGGCCATCCCCTAAAGGTAGTCATAGCACCAAGTCAGCTGGATCTAACAAATTTAACACCTTAGCCACATTCTCAACTGAGAGCCTTGACTACAAAGTGGTGGTAACAAGTCTTTCACTCAGTTTCTCCACGTCTTTGCCTATGGAATGGAAACCACATTTATGATATAAAATATGAAATGAAAATTTGTTATTTAAAATGATACCTGAATGAAGAATTTTTAAATCATGGATTTGTCAGAAAGACTTTATCATTTTAACTAATGACAAATTTACAGAGCAATTTGTCAATTTTTGGTTCTGCACATTTTTCATCCAAGTTTTTAATGTTCTAAAATATAACGTTCACCATTCCATAATACTTATTGCTTTGCAGGGTAAATTGAAGCTGTCAGGTCAGCAATCTATTGGATTTTATGTATTCTTTTTACTTATTTTTATATTCACCTGTTCTAAGCTTATTATTTTTTCCTCCGTTTTTAGGGAATTTAGCAGAATAGTTATACTTGTCAATTATCATCATTCTTTCCTATATCATGTTGAAAAGTTTCTACTATCTTGAATCCAAAGCTGTATGTCAGGTATACAAATTTTTACATTATATAGTATATTTCATATATCACATATGTGGGTATATATACATTCTACTATATAGTATATATTTCTATCTATACTTCTATCTATATTTGTGAAATATATGATGAATTGAATTGAATTGTTAATCTAGTTTTCTGCATTTTGAAGCAATTCCTCAAGGATATCATTGTTTTCAATGCTTCCGTTTTCTTTTTTTTTGAAGTTTAATTTGTATTGTTTATTCTTGATATGAAGAGTTTTAAATTATATAACTTTTGAAGATTCTCACAATAAATGCTTCAGTTTTTAGTATTGATAATATCTGTGTTATACTGTCTCACATATGAATTGATTATGTCAAAAATTTTCTTATACAATTGTTCAGAAGAATCATTTGATATATAACTTCTCTTCTAATCTTACCATGTGGTATAATTTATGTTAGGAAAAGGTAAAAGGTAACAATAG
This sequence comes from Lepilemur ruficaudatus, assembly GCA_963574885.1. Classification (NCBI taxonomy): domain Eukaryota; kingdom Metazoa; phylum Chordata; class Mammalia; order Primates; family Lepilemuridae; genus Lepilemur; species Lepilemur ruficaudatus. Next base: position 1,669 of record CAUYRT010054535.1, on the reverse strand, counting down.
TCAGCCATCTATATTGACTTAGAGAGGGTTAACTTCCATGAATTTATCCTGGGCTACATAGCAACTTGGTGGCAATCTTGACTCTCCCTTCAGTCTAAGATCAGTAATAAAGATGATACATTCTTGGGCATTGCACAAAATCCTGACTGTTTTATGTCAAAATCAGTTTAAAATCAACCAATTCAGAGAGATTCATGGGCTGGTCATGGCTGAGGTATATCTATAGGAACTCTGTAGGAAAAAGAATTTTGGCAGTAGTGGGTGGTATTTTAAAAAATAAATTATCTGTGATTCATAACACAATAAGCTATATTTTTTACCACCAAACTTCAACTAAGCTAAACAAGAAGGTTAGAAGATCTAGAAGATTATGCCAGGATCAGGTTTTAGGAGGACATACAGGTGTCATGTTCTCAGTGACTCAAAAATTAATAATAATGTTCTTTACATTAGATTAGTTGATACTTTTAGGACTAGTACTTGGTAATCCTGTCTAAAATTTAATACTCCCTTTTGTCTTATATACATAAGAAGCATAGTATGGAGGCAGCAAGATGTGTGTGTGTGTGTGTGTGTGTGTGTATTTTTAAAGCACAGCCCTGGCAGGTTGTAGTGTACTAGAGTGTCTTGCTCTGTTTATCATTCTTTGTGCTCTTATTGGCCAGGCTACAGGAGAACACTCAGCTGCTTTTAATGACTTTCATTACTCCCTCTTATTTTCTAGGTTAATGATATATTGAAAGTGCTAATGGCATAAAATTTTCAAATAGCTCACACACTGTTCACAAAATAGGCCATATATTTTACTTTATATGCATATAATTTTTCCCAGGGGATTAGCTGAATAATTTTGCTGCTTTGAAATTTCTAAGTTTAATTGAGAAAGTTTTGCTTTTTTGTTCTTTAAAGAAAAGGTAAAAAAAAAAAAATAAAAACAGTCTCCCAATATGAAAATGTGGTTATAAATGTAGCCATATTCCATACCCTCCCCTCAATAACCTCAGGGGCTGTTACACAAACTGGAAAAGGAAGTGTGGAAAAATCTCAAATTTCTCTCTGATAAATATTCTAAATTATGAGGACCCACCAATAGAGTGAACAAAGGGCCAGGAAATGTTTAAAATTCAATTCTTAGAATGCATCAAGTTTTTCTACCTTGAGTTTCATGGTTCACCTCTCCAAGTACAAATTATAGAAGAAACATTAAATTAAATTATATTCTAGAATTTCCCAAAGACACTTTTACCTGTTTAATTATAGCACATTTACATGAACAAGAAATGATACCATTTCTGAATATGTCTTTTTGAATCATATATTCTGTTCCTTATTCTCTTTTATGGTGCAAAAAATGATATATTAAGAGTAGTTTAGATAATAATAACAAATTTTTGATGTGCAAGAAATTAAAAAAACAGAGCAATGTTATTAATACTGTCAAATCTTAAGAAAGAATAAGAATGGCTACTAAAGCAGGCCACCTGGAAACTAAACCATTATTTGTCAATTAAATTATAGTTCAAGATATAGCTCTGTATTAAGGGCCCATTATTTTGTTGTTTCTACAGCAGCAGTTGAATGTTACACCAGTGTCTTAAATCAGTTTTCTTAGAAATGCCTGAGCTGATGCTTTCTGTAAAAATTTTAAATAAGTGCTTTCATCTATACG